>VYZS01014343.1:50039-66264 GCA_013400695.1 Neodrepanis coruscans | reverse complement strand
TATATATATAATATATAAAAATATTTTACTATAATTCTAGCTGAGAATCAACTTTAGTCATTGAATTCAGTCTAAACAAAGGAAAAAGGAACTGTGGAAGTAGCATGAAAAAAACCTGACATTTCAATTCAAATTTCAAGCTCTTTTGCAAGAAAGATAGCATTCTTCTGGTATGCTCTTGTGCTTAGCAGAGTCAAAACTTGACTCACAGAGTGGGTAGTGTTTATTCCAAATGATCAAAGTAAAGGAGCAGTTACTGATTTGAATACCCAAAGTTTAAGTTATATTAAGCTGTACGGGGACTCTTTTTGAGCCACCATTCTAAATGAGGAAAATATCTGTGCCCTTCTGATGCCAAATACCTTTTATTTCTTCACAACAGTTTTTATCATTTTCAATAACACTATGGTGAAAGTGAGCAAACAGCAGAATCCATAGAGATGTTTAATTCATCCTGAGAACTCACCACCTCAGAAAAAAGATAGGATTTTACAAATTTATTCCTCTCCTTTATTTCAATTACCATGTCCATGTTTGAGAGAATTCCTAAGCCAAATTTCTGACCAGAAGTCTGTTGGCAGGTAACACAAATCTAAATCAAATTACAAAGATCTTAAAATAAGACTCCATAGCATAATTTCCACTCTGTATTAAAAGCTGCACTTCCCTGTTTTCCTATTTGAATTCACAATAGGATGGCAAAACTTGATTACATATACACGGCAGAAAGTTAAGATATGTCCTTTAAGTTCTGTGTCCAGATGTCCAAAGCTGAGTTCAAATCCAAACACTAAAAGAACAAAATGTGGGAAAAAAGAAAGATTGCTTACACTAATGAGAGCTTCACCCATTTACTTTCTGAGGGTCTTTCAAAACCAGAAACTAAAAGAATGAAAAGGCACTGCTGTAAGCAGTCAACAAATGCAATATGAAAAAACAAACCATCAGCCTGCAGTTGTGACCGTCTCATGGTTGTCAAATTAAAACACACAACAGTGAGGCGCCCCCTCCATGTTCTTTTTGTCCACCAGTTCATGCAAATTACAGAACACCAGTAGTCTTTGCTTAGCAACAAGACTGCATGTTCACCACTGATCATATTAATGATAAAGAAGTGAGTATAAACAAATCTAACAATGAGAAGAGAAGCTCCTCCTTCACTGACTCATCCACACAATTTATAATCTCTGAAATAGAAAGAATAATCCATTCATCTAACAGGCTCACTAGAAACAGAAGAGAGGCCATCTATAATACTGCTTTCCAGACCACATCTCTGACATTGAAACCCATCAACACAACAATAATTTTATGCAAGGAGAAGGACTTAGCCATGAAACTTTCACATTTGCTAACATCTAAGACCCATTCTAATATTTTCTGGAGTTAAGGTTAGTACACATGACCTGTCCTGACTGCTATGGGACTCAAAGAGCACTGGAGAAGGCTGCTGACCTGTCAGCCCCTGAGCGCCTCCACCTCCCAGGGAATCACAGAGCTCATTCAGGTAACCACAGAAAAGGTTTTAATTACTTACAGCAGGATGTCCAGCACAGTAGGTGTAACTAGCATGAGACTGGTAGTGCAAGCTTGCTCTTGGAAAGGTGTATGCATTCCAAGCAGGTTGGCTGCTATTCCACTGGGAGCTAAAGCCAGGACTCATGGTCACTCTTGATTTACTGTTTTGGTACGTTCTCACTGCGGAGCTGGACTATCAAAAAAGAAAAAAATGCAACGTAAAAATAGCTTTTAGGGTAGAATACAGATAATGCAGCTACATATTATCATTGTGCATATATATAACAGCACATGGTCAGGAACAAACCTGAGTGTTTCTTGCAAGGAACTTGGAAAAGAAAAAATTAATTCCTTCAAAGATACCAGTAAAAGGTCTCTGTCACTGTAATGCCCAGAAGGATGACTGATGACTGTTAGACTTTAGGCTGGGATATAAATCAAATGGACAATCGATAAGTGATAGAAGTAAGAGGATGTTCTGAAAATGTGTAGAAAGTGCAGTCCCAAGATTAATAGTGGAAACTTCCATATTTTTTATTATATTGACATTTTTTTGAATGCCTGATCAGCTATGTCCATTTTACAGTAAATGACAGTTTGAGGCCAATGTTTAGATGTATTTCTTGAAGCCTTGAAATCCCATCTAGTGGCTAGGTAAGGCCAAGCCATCTAAAGCTACATTTCAAATATGCAACCATCTAAGTAGACTATGAAATTTCATGATGTGTTTTAATTACTTAGATGGCAGAGAAAAAAAATGCAAATGTGAAATTATTTTTTAAAAAAATAATTCAATAACTTCATCTGCAACCAACCCAGATTACACATGTGACATTCACATGCATTCTTTCTGTCTTTCATTTTATTTTAACTGCAGCCTTCTGTTTCTGGGCCTTTTTTTTATAAAAAATATTCCAACAAACATCTGCACAGTTACAGGTGGTTTATTAGAGCAGCAAAAAATATCAGTTTTCAAAAAGAGTAGAAGATGCATAGGAGTGGATGCATTTTCAACATGTATTTAGACTGGTCTTCAAAGATATGTAAATGTACTTTTTGCTGCATATTCTGCTCTGCATTTGCGGTTTGCTTCCTTTCTTTTTATTGGCAAAGATATTCTAAATTTCCTACACAAATTTATCCAAACTAATTGCAATTATTATAAATCTAAACCTGTTCTTTTTAAAGCATTACATTTAGAGTGACCTTGTTAATACAGTGAAAGCTTGAGAAATATGAACACAAGTAATATTTCTTTGAAATGCTTATAAATGTCCCTGTTAGTAAATTGATGCTATCAATTTCAAAAGCTATACTAAAAAACGACACTTATTTATTTTTACCCTTCTTTCAAAGACAACTTTTATACACCATATATGTAGGATTAACCAAATATCAATATTGGCCACCATGAAACAAGGTGTTTCACACTGTCTAAGACCATCCTCACCCTGAAGTGTTTAAAAGATAAACGAGAAGGTCAGGGAAAGTATGAAAGAGCAGAGTCTGGTGCAGAAGCACAGAAAACAGCTTTATAAACATGATTTTCAGTTTCATTTCAATGCTTCAGCTCAGTTTCTTTGGGACAGAATTAGAGAAATGGAAGGAAAAGAGGACAGAGAGAAGACATACAAAAAGATTTCAAGGACATATTCTAGATATAAAAATATATACCCTATATAATCTTTCTAATTTTTAACACCGTATTTAGATGAGCTGGTTGCAGAAACTATAAGTTACGCTGGCATGGGCTGAACATGCCCTCTTCATTTCATTTAATTTGCAAAAGTTTAAGTACACAAAGTTTGCCTCAGTTATCAATTCCTGTATAAACTCTAAGTTCAAGAAAAGGCCAAATGACTTCCTGCATGTGTTTACTTCCTGCACCACCGATTAGGAAGCCTGAAAAGAGCAGTTTCCGCTCACCAGCTCACAATATCTTGACAGATTTGCCTCCCACCCCCACCCCTGAGAGGATTCCTGTGGTGTGATTTCTAAAGATTTAACTTACAACTAGCTGAACACAAAGCGTATGAATGAACACTAAAACCCACACTAAACTCTCATTAGTCACTGTGTGTGTCAAGTGGTTACTTTGTTCTTACAAAAGGCTTTAGGGGAAAAAAAAAATCTGCCCCTACAGTTAAAGGGGCTTATTTGAAATAAATCTTTTTGTATGAATTTAAATCATGACAAATCAAAGAAAAGAAGCTATGGCTACAACTAGGGGGAAAAATAAAAAAAGAAACAACTAAGGAGTTTTAATGTTGGTTTTTTTCCTTTTTTTTATTTCCCCTTTTACCCTCTTTCCCCAAGGAGCAGAAACTGCCTTTTCTTTCCTTTGACGTATTACTTATCTTTCAGATCATTCCTCAAAGACAAATCTTTCTTTCTGGGCCCTAGTAGACTTGCTTCTACATGAGAGATGAAGGCTAGTTTTTGTTTTGGGCAGATCAAATAGGTTTTTAGCCATAATGTACTTCTCCATATAAATTTCTCCCCTTTATACACATCAGGTATTCAAGTGTGGCTGCTTATTAAGTCCTCTTGAGAAGTTTACCCCCCATTGAATATTCTGTGAACCTTGAGCTGCTCTATTCTAACAATAACTTCGCTCCTTCCTATTATTACTGATCAGTTTGCATTGTATGGACCAGTGGAAAATAATCTGTGGCTGATAAGATGTAAAGATTCATTGTCACCTGTGATAATTGTTAACAGATTGTTTTCACTATGGCAGCAAACTCCACTACAGTAAGGAGAGACATGTTATTGGCACTACACAAATGTGCATAATACCTGTTCCTGTATTACAGAACAGGAGCAAAAATATGCCTAGTTTTTAAACAACCTGTCTTAGGTGCTGAACAGCCTTCTATCTATGGCCTGAGTTTTGTTTCATGTCCGTGTACTACACAAAACACCTTCCTGGATCTGCCACCATGCTGGAGGCATGGTTCAGCCCCAGCACTGAATCAGGGCACAGAGAAGAGCACCCCTGCCTCCTTTCTATTCTTCCACCCACGTCCTGCCTCATGCAGGGTGCATTAGGAACAGTGAGCCATTCAGACTACCAAGGATACACTGGGTGTCCTACCCATGCAGGTCACTCAGAGGTGGGAAGTGAGACCCTACTCCCCTTCAGAGAAGCCATGGGAGGGAGGGCCAAAGCATGAGTACTCTGCTTTGAATGGCTTTGGTGGAGGGCTACCATGTCTGACCAGAAGAAAGGTGCTCTCTTTCTGTTGGATTACCTCAAAAAAAAAAAAAAAAAAACAAAAAAAAACACAACCAAAAACCACAAAGCAAAACAAAACAAAATTCATTACACAAAGGCTTTCCCAGGATAATTGGCTTTGAAATCTTGAAGATATCCAGGTTGTCAGTTGGAGAAGAGAGGTATGTGCACCACCAGCCATTAAGTCCTGGGAAAGCCTGGTCCCTTTGCGTGACTGGGGAGCTACAACATGAGATCAGGGACCCCAAAAGTTGACTTTTTGAATTCAAAGTGTCCTCTGATCAACAAAATACCGCACATCTCTGCAACCTTTCCACTGTAGGAAATGCACTAGAACAACCAGGAAGGCTGTGAGGGAACAATGATGTCCTGAGGGCAGGTGCCCAAGTGCCAGCAGTGCAGGGTGCAGGGCAGCCACTGTGAGGTGAGGCCAGGGCTGCACTGTGCCAGTCACGGCTGGTTCCAGCCAGCTCCCTCTGGGCCACCTCAAGCTGCAGGGCATGGCTGAGCCCTGCAGCAGGGCTGCTGGCACATCTGGGAAAATGTGTTTTAAAATGGGCAAAATGCTGCCTGGGAGTGAGGAAAAAAAGTGAGAAACACTGTGAGCACTGAGGGAGAGCAGGAGGAGGATGAGGAGGCTCCCTTTAAGCCCCTGGAGAGCCCACCTGGAGCAGGTGTGGGACAGGATCTTTGAGGAATCCCATGCTGGATGAGATGGAGATGCTCCTGAAGGAACTGTGGCCCGCCCTAGGTTAGAGCAGAGGATAAGCATGAGGAGCATGAGATAGGAGCTGCTATTCCCCATACCCCATGTGCCAGCAGGGTTGAGAAGAAGGCTCAGGCTCTAGAACAGAGTGAGGCTGAGCCTGGAAAAAAGGCAAGGGGGAGAAGAGGCGTGTATTGTTATAATTTTCCCTTCCTTCTCACTATCCAAATGTAAGTGGCAATAAATAAATTTTCACACATCGAGTCTGGTTTTGTCTGTGAAGGTAATTGCTAAATGATCTCCCTGTCTTTATCTTGACCCATGAGCTTTTCTACCTTTTTTTTTCACCCATTTTGTTGAGAAGCAGGAGTGATAGAGCTTCTAGGTGGATGTCTGGTAGCCAGTAAAGGCAAATGGGCAGGTCTTGTGGCACACAAGCTTTTACTCAGGATTTAGAAGTGTATCTGTTTCCCCTCAACTATTGATTCCATCAAGAAAAAGTATCAATCACCTCTCCCTATAGTCCTGTTTTATTTGTATCTCTTGTCAATGGCAGACCACCGCTGCCACTTTTATGTCAACATTTATTAGAAAACTTCTACAAAAAATGTTACAAAGCAAAGGGTGAATTTTCTTTTCCTTTAGTAAGTCAATCCAGTATCTTTATACCCTAAAGGTCTGATGCAATCTAAAATTGAGATCAATAAAATTTAANCAGGGTTGAGAAGAAGGCTCAGGCTCTAGAACAGAGTGAGGCTGAGCCTGGAAAAAAGGCAAGGGGGAGAAGAGGCGTGTATTGTTATAATTTTCCCTTCCTTCTCACTATCCAAATGTAAGTGGCAATAAATAAATTTTCACACATCGAGTCTGGTTTTGTCTGTGAAGGTAATTGCTAAATGATCTCCCTGTCTTTATCTTGACCCATGAGCTTTTCTACCTTTTTTTTTCACCCATTTTGTTGAGAAGCAGGAGTGATAGAGCTTCTAGGTGGATGTCTGGTAGCCAGTAAAGGCAAATGGGCAGGTCTTGTGGCACACAAGCTTTTACTCAGGATTTAGAAGTGTATCTGTTTCCCCTCAACTATTGATTCCATCAAGAAAAAGTATCAATCACCTCTCCCTATAGTCCTGTTTTATTTGTATCTCTTGTCAATGGCAGACCACCGCTGCCACTTTTATGTCAACATTTATTAGAAAACTTCTACAAAAAATGTTACAAAGCAAAGGGTGAATTTTCTTTTCCTTTAGTAAGTCAATCCAGTATCTTTATACCCTAAAGGTCTGATGCAATCTAAAATTGAGATCAATAAAATTTAAATATCTAAGCATGTTTTAAGGTATAAATCTTTTTTTTCCCAAGCCTTAATTTTTCTGGTTTATAAGTATGGATAATCTTTAAAATTTTAAGTTTTACCTTTTCCTCATGTTTGTAAAAGTTTTGAACTTACCTGGACATAAGCATAAGTGAAATGCAAAGTGTTATTAGTATTATTACTATTTCTTGAGCTTAACTGCTTTCAGTTCTTAGTTCTTGTAATAGCTGATGTGCGAAATCTAACTGTGGAAAAAATAGAACATAGTACTTATGGAACCCCTTTTATCATCAAAGCACTGTAAATTTTAAGTGGTGGCAATATTTTTGTCTGGTGCAACATTTCCAACTTTTAAATAAGTTTATAGTAGGTGTAAGAACTAGCAGCCTCTCCTTCCTATTTGTATGTGAATAGAGCACACCCTTTGCTTAGTACATTAGATAACATTAAAGCTCTGACATAGCCTTAATCTTCATGTCATCACACCCATGCCCTCCATTCTTCTGCATTACAGTGTCACCATGCAGTAAACTAACAGGAAAAATATGTGCTAATTTCTGAAATTCTACATCATATTAAATGCAAGATTTACTACATCTAGTAGCCACCTTCTGCCAACTATTCCAAGATGCTATGATGATTATTATTATTTGCTTTGGCACTCCAAAAGAAGAGAGACTCAAATATTCTCCTCTATGTTACCACTGAACTAACATTGACTTAAAAAAAAAAAAAAAAGAGACAAGTGAGATTAAAGAGGTGTAAATAACATCTGAATTCAGCCTCCCACTACCTCATCTTTTAAAAGCAACTTCACAGAGCTATGATGTAATTTTCCCAGCCCACACAATTTGAGTTGTTTCCAGTCCCCTGGATCTTGATTATAGAATGGTTCTGTCTTCAGCTGCATCTTCTGGTTTGTTTTTTTTTTCTGAAAGGAATTGTGATTGGAAGGGTATCCACCTTATTCCCCCTATCCCTTCAAGGGATTTAACATTCCTTATTTTTGATGCTAAAGTAATTACAGGAGATGGGAAAAGCCAAGGAGAGAAACTCCCATTCTGGAGATACTGCTTGCAGGAACTCTATATGCCTGTATTTGGATCAGACTATGATGCAAAGCACAGTCCTATGCTCTTAAAAGTTTGGATGCTTTACAAAATACTACTGTTCCCATAGAAATCAAAGGTTTCCTGTAACCTGTAAAAGTAAGAAATGAAAATAGTCTCCCTGGAACATTATTGCATGAGCTAAAATGTTACATTTGTTTTCATGCTCAGAGAAAATATGAAACTGGCAAACCAAATCTGAAGTTAGTTCATCACAAAATCCACCTGAGAGATTTTAAAGATTGCGTTATTTAGGAAATTGAAGGGTGAGGGTGTTTTTTTCTTTTGGGGTTCTCATGAAAACTAAGCATGGAAGATATTGCAGGTTTTTACTTTTTTAATATCAGGAAAGAAGAACATCATGCTGCTACTCTCCTGAACATAATCATTCACTATAGCATGAAAGTATTTTACAGTCTAGAACCAGATTCCACCTCTTCCAGTAAGAACTAAGTTTTTAATATTTGGCCACTGCAAATTTCAAGTTTATCAAGTTTGTGTCATAACCTTCAGGAAAAAGCTTCACAGACATGACTAAATTTGAGAAAAACATTGTTTTTCCAGATGTGGGATTGAAACTCAATATGCTCTACCTGGAAAAACAGGATCACTGAAAGAAATAGCATTCCACTGAAACTACAGAGAAATGATGAGGCTGTATTTCATATCTCAGCATAAATGTAAAGTTACAGCTCATCCAATTGATCCAAGAGCAGAGCATTAGCCTACATCACACCAAAACTTAGAATGTGCAGCCCATCTGCCTCCTCCCAGTAGGTATGAGAGGAATGCTTTCCATGGGATAGACTTGTTTGGCAGGCAAGCTCCCTGCCAATGAGGTGAAGGGGACCCAGGTCTGCACAGCTGGAATACTTAGAGCTGGGGCCCAATAGGAATACTAAATTGAGAGACTTTACGGATAGGTCTCAAATAACTCTTAAGGAATGTATTTTGGAAAAAGAGTTTGCCATTCATTGTTACTTTTTCCCCAGAGTTATGCCTTGAAAACACAATATATATAGGTTGCACACTTCTCTGGTTAGAATTGCTGTCATTTCCAGTGACTCAACACTGTAATTCATGTTATACTTTTAACTGTTACTTGAATCCTAAGAGCTTTTTTTTCCTGGGGAAAGTATGAAACATTGAGAGAGTGAGCAGGGGAGCTGAAAAAATGAAGGCATTCACAGTATGAGGAAGACACAATGAAGCATCCTATCCACACCACTGTCAAGGGGCAAAGAATTAGTAACAAAAGACAGGCCAGTGGTAATCCAGACTAAAGCCTTAAAGTCTGTTGGCAACCTGTGTGGGACACCTGAGTGTAATTCAAAGTTGCTGCAACCTGATGGTTCTCTAGGCAAGAGATCACTCTGTTTCAGTCAACTTCTGCTCACACACACCTCCCTGAAAGCATTACCACCACCCATATCTAAGCAGGCAAACTCAGCACAAAGGCCAAGTAAAAGCCTCAAGAAATGCTCCTGTACTTCAAACTGATTTCTCCAGAATAAGAAAAGGAATTTTGCACGCATAAAAGACACTGATATTGGTTTTGTTACGCATGTTATACCAAGTCATGGGGAATGGGGATGCTCATGCTTTTGGGTAGTTTGTTTTTATGTCTTCTTTTCACAGAAAGGAAAAGAGACTTTCTAAATGGTATTTTTTATTTGTTTACCTTTATTACATTCTCTTTTAAAAGGTAACTGTAAAAATCTATGTTGTTAGATGGGATTCTTTTTGGTCTAGTTAAATGTTTAATTTACACAGTGACTATCTTGACTCCAGGTAAGGCCATGTCAAAGTTTCTTCTGTTCAGAATACTATTTAGTCAATCTATTGTGATAAATTTAAGTCAAAACAACCTCAGAAGGATGCTGAATATGATCTTGTAATAGTAGATCATTAAGTCATTATTTTCCAAAAATAAAACACACTGGCATCTGTTAAATTTACTCCAGACTTTTTTACAACACTATGGTTACAATTTAAAGTAGTGAAGCATTCAGTTATCCCAAGATGAGCATGATTCAAGTGTTCCCAGTAAATCTGGTAAGATAGCTCTGGTTTAGACCCTGTCACAGATGACCTGCATACTTCTGATTTCTAAAGAAGTCGCCGTCATAAAATAAATCATTCCATGCAATACTCCTATGAATGCACACACAGCTCATCTGTATGCAGTGACTGGAAAAAAGGATGTTCTTCCATCAAGAGCCGTTAAGCACAAGTCACGAGGCAAAGAACTTGAAGGGGAGAATTTGTTCTAGATAAGAAAGTCTAGTGGGGAGCACTATTCTTAAAGAAAGTTGTTGATTATATACAAAACATATCATATTAGGTCTCTGACCTTGGCAGATCTCCAGAATAGTATTTTTACAAGGTCTAAAAATCCCTCTTTCATATATGACAGTTGCCACCCTTGAGGAACTTTTCTACAAAGTACACAGCAGTGTTTGGGACTTGCAGCATTCCCCTGGTAAAACAGAGGACACAAAGGGATAATGCAAAAATTGGGAAAAAAAAGTTATCATTATGAGTGCATTTCCTAGGATCACATGCCCAGGTACAGCGGGCTCTTGTATTAATTTTGCAGTTAGCCAACAAACCACTTATACCTACATCTTATTTGTCTATGTGGACCTATGTATCATTGACTGAAACACAAGTTCAGAAGCATTACTGATTAATGACTGATTTTAGCATTTACCTGTGTGCTAAATTCGGACTTTTTACAGACAGCGAGCATCTTTCATGAAACTCATTATTTTTTGATAGTTTGGGGAGAAAAATAATTATTTCACTAACACTTGAATTTCTTCCCCTTTTACAGTACCCAAAGGCATGTTTCACTCTGTTCTGCAGTATCTTAAGGTTTTTTTTCTGATGTATCTGTTTACTACATGTATATTGAATTACTCCCTGAACAATAAATCAACCACTGTCTTGGATACAAAATTATTTTTCTCACACTAGATCTGCAATATACAACTTTTTTTTGACAATCCCAAGAGTAACAGCTGCCTGACAATTTAAGCAAGTTTACAACATTAACCAGTGAGTGCAATCCAGATTCAGATACCAGGGAAGAGAGATGCTTATGAACAACTGAAAAATGTCTGTGGCACATTACTTCTACAATTCTATCAAATGTTAAAAAGTCAAATTTCTTTCCTCAGCTGTAGTAGGAAAAATGTTGGTTCCAGCACCACATGCATATTACAAGCCTTCATGTTCACAAAATGCTTACTTTACTGAATGCAGTGGAGTTATGAAATGCATTTGGCCACTGGAAAGAATTCTATAAATCCTACAAAGCTAACCAATGTACCGCTCTCCTGCTAACTCCTATGGATGTGCATGCTTTTGTAAACATCACTGTGGGATTAGGACATTTATCAAAGCTATGATTTCTTTCCTGCAATGTTATATCTATTGTATACCAGGAGTTCTGCAGGTGCATGATTTATCCATCCTGTCATTAGTTACAATACCCTGCAAACAGTTTTTATTTTCTGCTAGAGAAACAAATACTCCTCCCATAAATTGTTTTACTGCTGATTGGAGAACAGGCTTCTGCTCCCTTGACAGTAAAACAGCTTGCTTTCTCTGACCATGGAGTTATAATTTCCAGCACAACAATCTGAAGCTCAACACCATTTCTTATGGAATTAAGTAATATAGGGAAAATTATAGCTCACTTTTCAGTATCATGCCTGAACTCTCATTAAGAGAGTGTCAAATTGTTTGATTGCTTGAGGTACATTAGAGACAACATAGCTCCTAAAGATCCAACCAAGGGAACACAGGAGGATGGACCAAATGTCAGATAAATTGAACAGACAAAATTATCTTTTAAAATGAAAATAAAAACCCAGTATGAATTTTGTTACTGGAATCAGGATTTGTCAAAGGTTTCAGTGGGATGAAAATATTCCATGAACATTTTAAAAATGGAAGTAAACTGGATAGCGAGAAAATCCAGAACAGCAATTTCTCAGTGAAATCATACTCAAACCTTTCACTCAAATTAATTATTCATATAACCACATATATTGTATATGACACATTTGAATGTGAAAAGGCTAATATCCTCTGGCTCTTCCAGTACTCAACTGATCCATTAGAAATGTAAATCAGTCTAACAATGCCATGACTTCAGTAGGACAGATGAAAAATAAAAGTGAAAGCAGAATAAATGACAAAGAGAAGAAGAAAATAAGAAGTAAGACATTTTCAAGACCAGCTCTCAGGGTACTCAAAATCAACTTGAACTGTCTCAGATATTTGTTGAGTATTAAATACAGAACAGAGGAACATGCACACATAGTTGTCTAGAAAAGCTGCTTTTTCTTCCCTTAAGCTTTGGGTACTCATGCTGGAGAAGAAAGATATGATTAACTTATTAGAGGGTGTGAACACATTATAACTAGGAATTCAGTGTAACAAGGACTGGTTTTCCAGAATACATTAAAATAAGGCTACAGATTTCATTAAAAAATAAGTAAATCTCAATGAAAAGGAACATTAAAATTCACAAGGTAAAAGACAACAGAAACACCTAAGAAATAGTGTGCTAAGGTACCAGAATTTAGGAGATTTTGTTCAGATTTGCTTTTATTCCCATGGAAAAAAAGAAGACAATGAAAGGCTATTAAAACCCAAATAATTCTGCAGATTATTGATAATCCTGTAGCGTAAACTAGTGTGAAGGAGACATAGGAATCAAAATCAAAAATACTATTAAGTTAAGGAAACTGAGATACTAATGAATATCTTAACTGAAACAATCAAGAAGTATGAGGTACACATGCTTAACATCTGACTGTGCAAAGCTTCTCTGGCTTTGATCAGCAAAGTTTTTAAGATAATGGGACTACTCATAACCTTAAAGTAAGACATGAGTATAAGCAAACAGTTCCCTGACAAAGCTTTGTACAAACTACTTGTTGAGTTAAACACAGTTCTCTCATGTGTCTACTGCACATGAAGTTCTATCATGTGACGTCATAAAAAACATTTGCCTTTAGATAATATCAAACAAATGTTTCTGAATACATGAAAACACTTCTACTTTCAAGTATCAATGTGAATGCAAGCAAGCAACCTTCTTCTAAGAGTACCTTCCCTTCAAAATATAAACCACTCCTTTTATTCTTACTTGCTAAAGATCATAAGTTTTATGGGCTGATTTGCATTTTGGCTGAGCCACAAGTGTTTCAGATTGGCATTTTATACTCAATGGATTGGTAAACAAACCAAAAATAATGACAAAACCAAAATAATGACAACAAAATGCAAAAATTTGGATTTTAGTAGGGTTACTACAGAAACAAAAACTCACACAGGTCTGAAAATAGCTTTGGTTTTCATGAAATTACACTGCTGACAAAAAATAACCCCAACACACTACACATTGAGGACCTTCAAAGTGGAAAGCAAAGATCTTTTGAATCCTGTTAGAGAGTGCTCAAATAAGAGAAGTCATTGACCCTTGAGGTATTGCAGCTGAGGCTCCTCGGAGCCTGGCATGTGGAGCTGTACTTCATCACTTAGCTGTACTTCTTTACTCACTGATGGTGAAGGGAGTAACTCAGTGCAACTCAGCGCAGGGGATTTTTTGCTCCAGCGCCCAATGGGATGAAGAAGATTCAGACCCTTCCTATTGAACTTCAATATTACAAACTTGGCAGGCAAATATGAAGAAGGAAATCTCCTCTTTTCTGTTTCTTCCTGCTGTAACCAGAGCCCCCTTTCATATCCCCAAATGTTTGTTAAAGTATCCAAATCCAGATTTTAAATATAAGTACAGCAGTTATGGCCAGGCTGCAAGCCCCAGATGAGAGATGAAGAATAGAGACTGAGAACAAGAGAGAAGATGACCAGAAACCACTGCAGAAGGCTCCAAGGATAAACAGATACTACCCTCAGCTGTGTTTTCTGATTTCTATTTGTGAACCTACATCTCAAAAAACCAAACACAGAATTAATGCAGATGGAGATTTTTTTTCACATTGTTCCCAGCTGGTTTAAAACCTCTGCATTTCAAATCAAATCCTTTCTAGAGTTGATGACCATGTTTCCAAGGCCTGAGGAGGGGTAGAATTCCTTATCATGCTATAAGGACACAGGTTAAAAATGCTAGAGAATTAATAACAAATTAAAGTAATATGATTACCACAGAAATTTCTTTAAAAGGCATCATTTGAATTTCATGTTTCTATGTCAGGAGATTGTGTCTGCAGGTCTGTGCTTAGAATATACATATTAAGAAAATTTCCCATATAGCATATTCAGTTATATATTGTATTTCCTGACATGTCTGGGTGTCATAACCTTATAGCAGAAACAGGAAAAAACAGTAATATTAACAAGATTTGTACAGAGGCTTACAGCATTAGTTATCCTATTCTACCCAAAGAGTTCAGAATGACTAGTGGGAATATCTTTGAAGATGCAAAGAGATATTTTGGAGATACATTATTTATTGAGTTTAAAATACATTTTAAAATCTCCAATCATCTAAAAGTAGCTTCATGGTTATTAAAGTGAAACTTTCAGTATCTAGTGAAATGCTATGTAGATACTAAGAGAGAGAGTTAATGGGAATAAATGCTAAAGAAAAAAATTTCACCTATTATACATGGAAAAAAAGATGATTTTTCACCTAAGGAGGAAAACTTTTATTTGGAAGATCAAAAATCACCATTACTTCTCAATTAGGCTTCTTATGTGACTCAAATATTTCACAACTCTTTCCTGGTCA
Organism: Neodrepanis coruscans; assembly: GCA_013400695.1. Taxonomy (NCBI): domain Eukaryota; kingdom Metazoa; phylum Chordata; class Aves; order Passeriformes; family Philepittidae; genus Neodrepanis; species Neodrepanis coruscans. The sequence continues at coordinate 51,612 of VYZS01014343.1, read as the reverse complement.
GATTTTGCTGCTTCCTTTTTTGCATCCTTTGGCAGAAAGTGTCATTCTTTTCAAATTTCTATTCAAATTTGATAGCAATGTCCCAAATCCCCAAATGAATCATCAATCACCCAATTCTTGAATCAAGTTTCTGGTCAATTTTCTGAAAACTTGTATGATTGGGAATAAATGCAATAAAAGACACAGAGAAGCTTCTAGTAATTCACAGTAAGTATAATTAAATGGAATAAAGATCAACAGAGGCAGAACAAAACAGAAGATACTTGCAATTTTGTTCAAGTCTAATGGCAGACTAATTTTTTAAGGAAGTTAAAAGCAGACTCATGAAGTAGGTGGATTTAAGAAAGATAAAGTCAAACAAAAGAAAAGATGGGGAAAGCAGATTTGAGGAGCTGAATCATAATAATAGGGCTTTGTTTAATCTCATTTATCTATATATATTTACATTTAAACATCTATGTTTATATTACGAGGGGAAAATATTGTGAAGCTATTCTTTAATTCATAGAGATTAAAACCACCTTGCTACAACTTTTTGAACGTTCTTTTTAAATTACATATTTTAAAAGAAATATTTAGAAACATTTATTTAGGAGGATAATTATTTTTAACTGTTTGCTGCTAAGATTTTATGCAATATGAATGAAGAAAGGCACAGAAAAAAAATTATGATCTATGGCTTAAATACTAAATGAAAAAATTATTGCTTATTCTAAATTCCAAATATATTTATGCCCCTAACTCTTCCAATTTTAGAAACATCTGCTGTTTCTAAATGTCATAATACCCAAATTGTTTGCAGATAGTGCTCCACAATGGAATAGTCAGACATAAACTGTTGAAATATCTGATGGCACTATGAACCTGTTAACAAAATAAAAAATATTAAATGGACAATGAATAGATGCTAGTGACACCATGATTTTAGGTTAGCAAAATTTTTTACAGCTCTCTATTGCTTTGGCCATAATACAGAAAAATGTCTATTTTCTACATAGACCTTCCTAGTAACAATTGTCAACTTAGATACATCAAGCTGATAGAACATATATATAAGGGTTTTTTTGCCAAAAATTTTGCCTAAAATTATGATTCAAGTCAGAAACATAGTAATTCATAACAAACTCTCTAGAGAAAATATTAATTAATGCAAAACAATTCAATTCCTATATGCAAAACTATTTTTTGTTTAAAAATTTACTTTTAAGAATCAACATTTTACTCTAAAAAAAATATTTTCTTGTATGTCAAATTAAATAATATTCAGGAACATAGTCACAGCAAAAAGAATATAATTCAGAAACGATAAGAAACATTTTAAGAAATTATTTCATTCCATGGATCATACCTAGGTGATCTAACAATAGTAAATGTTAGATGAAGCAGCAGGTATAGAGTTTATTTGTTTCTTTAACATGTTGTAGGTTGAAGACAAAAGTTCTGGGAGTAAAACCCTTCCCTTCCCTTCCCCCCCTGCATTGTCTTTCCCCTCCGTTTTTAGGGACAGGGAGCAGGCTCTTTTTAGGGCTTTTTTAGAGGTTTTGTGAAGGTTTTTGGGAGGCGGGGTGGGGAT
>VYZS01014343.1:4940-36706 GCA_013400695.1 Neodrepanis coruscans | reverse complement strand
TAGAGAGTAAACCTGGGACAAAATGAAATGAGAACAAATACAAAAAGTACTGTCCCGGGGTTGGGGATTCAAGTCTTTATCAACACACAGGTAACAAAGCTACATCAAAGTCCAACAGTGAAGCAGAGGAAGGTATAGAACCTTCCAGTGATCACACATTTTGCAGCATGTGGTTCAGGTGGTTTAGAAACAAGGGACGAATCAGGACCTTTGGATGCAGACAAATTGGTGACAGACTACAGGTCACCAAGATAACAGGGGCCAGGCAGAACAGGGGTATTTCCAAAACTGTCTCCAGACAAGAAAATGAAGAAACAGCTCCAAATTGAAGGCCTCAGTGATACCAACAACAAGCGCAACCCAAGGCAAGCCAAAGATCACTGAGCAACAGCCAGCAGGAAGGGGAAATTCTTCCTCATGATTAGTGGCATATTCCAGCAGTGTATCTGAAAGGGATGATGGCAGAAAAGCTTCACATGCCTCCCTCAGCAGCAGGGAGGCTGGCTCCAAATGAGACAGGAGATTAAGGAATCCCATCCTTTGCAGTGAACAAAGGAGAAAATAATCTGTCAGAAGCCTCTAGGGCTCTTACAAGCCTCTGTTTGGGGTAACAGCAATTCAAAAATATTAGAAGTACCAAAGAATGCTAGAGAAGAGAGTGGGAGGGTAATAGGGGGTGCAAAACCTCCTCCTCCCCTGAGACCACAGACTGAGCTGCATACAGAACTCTAGGCTACTAAGCTAAAGTGTCTGAATAACATCTTGATACTTATAATTATAGGAATCATTCTTTTAAAGCACATGACTTTGTAACTCACAAAAAGGTAAGTAGCATCCTAGCGCTGCCCACTTCTCATTGAAAAATAAGATCCCTAAGAGCTGGGAGATTTAGAANAAAAAAAAAAAAAATAGAAAAAGCAGCAATTAAAAGTGCCGTAGCTGGGCGAAACATCAGAATCCAAATCCTAGCTCTCAGGCACCAGGATTCTGCCTGCAAATCTAACAGCAATGGTGGGTTTATGTCTTCAACTGTGAAGCCCTCACTAGAGAAATTTCCCACTCCATCCCCAAAACACCTCCTAACAAATGACCTTTACACACTACTGCAAGGTGCCAAAATGACACAATAACTTCACAAACAAGGGCTAAATGTTTCTTATTGAAATAGGAGCATAAGGATTCCCCTAACAGACACAGGAGAAAGCTGACTTGCAAATGTTTAAGAACCTTGTCAATGAACAACTGACTGGTTCTGATTGATTTAATGAAAGTGCTCTGTATTGCTGAGCGGGTATTTAGAAAAGCAGAGTTTAATCTAGTAAGACTGTGTTCCCACCAGAGCCAATGAATAGACATAGGCTTGCCCTGGGCAATATAGAGAATGAAGTCATGCTAAAGACTGTCTTTGTGAAATGTTCCACTGTTTCCCACTGAAAGCTCATTTGTGGACCTGGACCATTTCATGTATCATGTACCCTTTTTGGAAGCACTTACATAATATCCTCAAGAACAATTAATATAGAATTATTTCAACTAATTAGAATAATTAATACATTAAAGAGGTCAACTGTAAAAGATTCTCATTTCTCCACCAGCTAATATGAAACAAAGAGTAAACATGGAAGAAGTACCAGAAAATATTGTTGAAGGTGAGTTTTCTGAGCAGAAAATACCTGTAAGCCTCATGACCCGAACAGATTAATGGAGGTTACTGGAGGTGCAAGAAAAAAAGTAGAATCTGAAGACTGAGCAGAAAAAACTAACACTCTCTGGGAACCCTGGAAAAAACTAACCAAGGCCTTCCACAAGTAAGGCCAGATTTGTTTTGTATGCATCTAGCAACATGCAAGATGTATGACTGTACACATAAGCACATAAATATTAAAGTCATGTAAAAAAAGACTCATACTAGTCACTCCTACTACAATAAACCCACTTGTTTTAGTTTTTCTAGNACACAATTCTAAATATTTGGCGAGCACTATGCATCATTCACATTTAAAAATTATTAATATAATCTTTATTTGATATGAGATATATAGAGAAAATGGTCCCAAAGCCTTCATCTGTATTTTTTTCATTCTTAACACTGGAAAAATTCAATTACAGTTAGTCTTACAATTTCCATCAAGGAAATCTACAGTTCTCACTATGCCTTCCTCAATTGAAACAGGCGTTGATTAGAGTCCTTAGCCCCAAAAAAGCATTATAAAGAAAGCATATCTTTGGTCACTTCTTCTGTTCATTCTACACATTTTGCTCTCTTCAAGAAGTATCCTTGAGTCTCATGGGTTTCAGAGCACTGCTTATATAAAGAAAAATCCTGTCCTGTTAACATCCTTCTTTCCTATAATCAAATTCAGCCTGCATTCAGTGCCTTAAAAAACTCCTGAATCCATTGTATCTGGTTTTCAGGTAAATGTGGCCAGTCAGAATTCGTGTTCATAAGGAGACAGATTTGGTAGTTTTCCATACTGCATTTCCTATCCAAGAGCCTAAACAACGTAACTAACCTATCCCTGCTGCTTAAGTTCATATATGAAGACAGTCTGACAAAGGAACTTCTTTGTATAACTCCTCTCTAGTACATAATAGCAGGTCTTCTTACCTGCACGATCCAAAGCAGAATACTTGCATAGCCATGACAGGCACATATCTTTGCTTCCTCAAGTCCCAGGACCAAAAACTAACCATAACAAGAAACTAGTACCCATGACAGAAAAAGAACATGTGTACTTTCATTTTTTGTGACAGCTACCTGATACCCCAGCTAACTCTGCTGAAATGAGGTTTCCCTGTATCACAGTCTACCAGGGCAGCTAAACTCTGGCCAACTCCACTCTGTCAAATCCTAGGGCTGCATATTTGTATGTTACTACTTCCAGTCTTCAACAGCTGGCATCACTTTTGTCAGAAATAACCTGCCACGGGGAAAGAAGCTCCATGATTCAGGAAGAAACAGGTATGGAAACATTTAATGGAGGAAAGCAAATAAGCTTGTATCTTGATATTCATCTTTTTTGGGTACAGAAGATTGATGTTGTTACAAATTCTACATTGCTTGAAATTCAAATCTGAAAATTCACTGAAGAAAACTTTATGGGAGCAAGGCGAGACAGGTGCCTCTTTTAACTCCAAAGGCAGGTATTTCAGAGAGCTTATCCATTTCATTCAATTCACCTCAAAAGTGTAGATGCTCAAAAAGTGCTAATTAATCAGCTCATTAGATTACACTTGGATTATGGAAGTGACATTACATAGATCAATTCTGGCTACCAGTTCTACATTTCATTAGATTCTAAGCAGACNTTTCTAGTCCAGTTGAACTCATGTTATGTTTTAGCTATCAATAATCAAATAAAGAAAACATGAGTATGAAGGGTGAGAATTAAAAAAAAGAAAAAAGTGAAACAGGAAATTTAGTTGGAACAAAGAGCAAGAGGCACGGAATGAAAATAAGTCTGGACTGCAGGACTGTGAAACAAAAAAAAGTTCATTTCTGAATTAGATAGTTCCTCCCTTTGTGACCATTTCCATGAATCAGGCATTTTCATTAGATAATGTAGTTCAGATTGAAGTATTTTTCAAGGCAGCAGACATCAAAGTCTTTTTTTTCACTGCAGAAAATTAAACTAAAATGGACTTGCATTACTAGCATTTCTAGTCCAGTTTCATTTATTTACACTCAGATGAATTCCAAGGTCATATTTCAGAGATCACCACATAAGACTAGAGAGAGCAAGATTCAGTGACTAGACAGCAAGTGGCTGGAACACTGTGTGATAATATTATGTAGGATTTCATCAGGCAGTGAAAAAGCAAGTTGTTTTTAAAACCCATTGATATCATTAAGCATTTTACCAGGGATTATGTTACTGCAGCAGAAATTGCTGTTATTCCGTCTTTCCTATCCTTATCAGTTCCCCTATCCTATGAACTCTAGCTGTGCAAAGACCATCTGTAATCCTAAAGGGAAGTAATAAAACCAGACAGCTATTAGTTGTCTAGATAGAAATTNCAGTCTGCGCTGGCTCTGATCCTTCCTAAATTCAGATTTAGTGACCTTCCTAAACTTCTTGGGTTAGCCCTACATTCTTAAAGGCCTGAGAAGCAAGGAAAGGAGAGGTGGCAATGGCTTGCTTTAGGCAAATGCAATATGACTTTAAAAAATCATAACTATTTTAATAGCTAACGTTCAGCATTAACTACACCAGTAATAGCTTACGTGGCAAATTCTTGTGAAAAAATTTGGTGGGAAAAAACCATGTAGCAATGTGGAAACCAGAAATTATTGTAATGTCTTGCAATATGGCATTTTAAAATTAATTTGCATTAAATAATGTGAATAAGAATGTAGATACTGATAATGTGAATTCATAATTTCTGTCACAAAAAGTGTACTGTAATTAGTAATCTTGGTAAAAACTCTGGGTCACAGAGGCTGAATTCAAAAGGTCACTCCTCAACACCTCTTCTCACCAGGTGCAGCAACTATTCCTTAAGAGCACAAAAGTTCCTGGCTTGCAGTTGATAAACATAATGATGAGACTAGAAACTAGATATATCAATACCTAACCATGTGACCTACATTACTTGCCTATTATTAAATTAATTGATAAACAATACACTAATTATCTAAAAAAGGTCCTTGCAACTCACTAGTGCAATATCTTCTTACAAGGCTTAAAAGCACTTGGACATTACTTGTGTGAAAATAGCCCTTTTCAATAGTAGAGGACTTTGGGGTTTGTTTTTTTGGGTTTTTTTAGTAGTTACTAGACACAAGAGTTGGAACCTTGTTATTGCTAGTTCATTTAAGCGCACAACACACACTGTCATTTCAGGCAATTTAATGACCCATGCAGAAAGAAGAAAAAGAAAATATCAAAGGAGTTAGTGACCCCTGCTCCAAAAATATTGTAAAGCCTTCCAAGTATGTATGCTGAAACATCTGTCTATATTCGTAATGTATCTATGACAGAATTCGAGTTGTTATGACAAAAAAAATTTATGTACTACTTGGAAAGGCTGATTGAGGTGTCAGATGTCCACAGGTTTAGAGAACAATTTAATCAATACAAAAGGTATAGTGCATGTAGTTTGTACTGCTGTAACTTGTGTCTTTTGAAGTTTTGTTGTTTATTTACAGCAGATTGGAAAGCTCTTCTTCATTTGAACCGACAACCAATACACTGAAGTTCCCACATTAAGGTCAGATGAAACTTACAAGAGAACTTCAGAGGGTACCATCATCCTTCTCTTCCTTTTACAGGAAATAGCTTCAACATTCTTTCAACAGAAAGAAAACAACTCATCACTCCAACCCAGAGTTCTGGATCCAAAATACCAGATTTTGCCAGTCAGTCTCTGATATGTCATTCTTCACAGCAAACAGGAATAAACTGGGCAACTATAACATCAGCTACTTGCCTAATTTTAGTTTTGAAGTATTTCAGCCACATTGTTGAATCAAAAAGGCAGCAGTTTTTCTTAGGACAATCTTTGTAATACCCCAGTAGTCAGCTTGTGCAAATAGCATATTTCCACTGACTTAGATAGAATAGTTTTAAATGAAAATAGATCATATCACTTCAGCACAGCAGCTTTGATTTACTCAAGCTGAGAATTTGAATTTAAACAGTAATTTAGAGGTTAGGCTTTTTCATATTTTTTACCTCTATTTACTTCCCTGCCATTATTTGTGGCACAATGTACTAATATTAAAGTGTTGTATTTTCAAATTAATTTCTGGTGTTTCCTTCAATAAAATTGCCTATAGTTACTGAAAATCTTTTGGGGAAATAAATGTTTCAGTTTTAGTAATCATTTGATAAAATGAACACACTTCAGCATTGTACTTTGCTAAGAGACCAAATGTAACAATAGAACCAGATTAAAGGAAAAATTTTTATTAATGGCAGAAAAATAGTCTGAAATTATAATTAGTAAAGTCTAAACCTCACAGAGCAATGACAGGACACTTCAGGTAAAAAAAACATTAATTTATGTTAACATGCTGTAAAATGCAGAGACCTGCTGAAGAACCCAGCAAGTTTGACTCTAATTTTCACTCTGACTGATAAAACGATTTGGATAAGTGGAGCTGTTATCTCCCCACGGGAGAATCGGACACCTTGTTAGTAAGAGGAAGAGCATAGAAGTGGAGGCAGGACACAGCTACACTCCTCATATCTCAGTAGTCAGAATCATCCATGTTAAAAGAAAATTAAAGAAAAAAGAACCACAAACCTCAAATCAAACCCTATTTTTCTTTATGAAATCTGACATTTTATGTGGAATTGTTTCCTTCTTATATGTCATGAAAACTAGGTGCTGTTGAGAAGTCTGATTTTGGGGAAGAAATAAAGAAATTCGTATCAGCAACACTTCAGTCTTCGGAAGGGCTCAGATTATCAGAGTTATTAAAGATACACAAAAAGTGAGGAACATGAGATTACAAATCTACAGTTTTTAATGAGCTCTGCTATGGGTAAGTGGGTGGCTATTTTATGCCAAACCAGAATTCTGGCAAATTGCAGTGCCTTGGGACCATCCTTTCCAAACTCAGTGGCATATGGGCCCCCGGGTGGAGGTGCTGGACTAGAAAGAGAGATGGCCTCCAGAGTGACAGAACTGCACAAATCATTCCAGAATGAATACTCAACAAATAGAAAAAGCACTGTTATGCTCTGCTGCAACTGCATCTGAAATAGTGCTTTGCTGTATGAGTAAGTCATCTCACAATAACCATATACATGAACTTGAGAAGTTACAGGATGAGGTTATAAAAATGATCAGAGGTGTGAAACAGCTTCCAGTTTGGGAAAGGGACAATACCTGGAGAACAGGACAATAAAGATCTTAAAGAAAACATGAGTGATGTGGAGAAGTGTCAAGGATGGGTTGCCCAAAGAAACTACTTGTCTGACTTGAAGCCAACAGAAGCGAGAGCTTTTTCAGAAAAAGCCCAGCTAAGCCAGGCAGTTCACAGCCACCAGGTGCTTTGGTAGCCAGAAGTATGAAGAACTCCAAAATAGATCACAGAGGATGGATCCAGTGGTCACTCTGAAGGCTAATAGCCTGGATGTAACCTTGGTCTCAGAGTCATTAAGCCATTTATTGCCAGGGACTGGGGAAATAAGCAGCACAGCAAGACTGCTCTTAACTAGTGCTTTTCATATACAATTTGTATTCAAGTTTATATGTGCAATAGCACTGTATTTTCACAAGAAATTCTATCTAGTTCTTCCCCAGCAAAATTAATCAGAAAGTGTTATGTTCCTATAGACACTTCAGTTTTGACAAAACCGGCTCTTTCTACCTAGGGGGGGGGAAAAAAACCCCAAAACAAACAAACAAAACATCCAAGCAGTTCTTACACTCTATGTAACTGAACCCCGTGGCAATTTTCTCCTGAGCTGCTTCAAACCTGGAGATGTTCCAGTCAAATCAATGAAGATACTGCAGAGTACATAAAAGAAGCCGCCCACTAAATTGCTGTGTGTATGGGAGCTACATTTAAGGTGAACACTCAATTATGTCTGCTGCTTACCAAAATGCATTGTATCTTGAGTTGATAATTTTAAATAACAAGAAGGAATGCACAGCCCATATTTAAAGAGATTTTAAAAAGAAATTTAATCTAAATTAGTAAAAAAATCGAAGTCATCCTCTTCCCTCACCTTATTTTCCCCTTTGACAGAGTGGCAAAACAAATACAACAAAAGAAATAAAAGATACCATATATGAATTCTCTTTCATCATGTTACACAAAGTATTTTAAGTACTATTTCCAGTGCTGTCACCAGCCACAAAAGGGATGACCTGCTTTATTAGAAACAGAGGGAGCTTGCCAACTGAAGGCAGAGGTTTTGAGAAATGAATTTACAAAAAGAAGTCCTTAAAATGCTGGTGCTTATACATGGTGATATTCCAGTAAACAGTTCCATGTATGGTTACGTCTCTAGGCATAAAATTGAATATATATTTGTTTGATCCATTAAGGAATAACAACAATAAATAAATCAATAATAACTACAGCAGCAATAAAAACAAGGTAGAGTTTTAGAAAATATTATTTGCAAACTGAAAATAGCAGAAAGTCTCCTTTAAAAATTACAGATGGCACAGGGTTAAAAAGCCCTCCTATCTCCACTTGAAAAAATTCTAAAATCAGAAAAAAGGAATGAAGGAGATAGAACAAGGAAAGTTCATCTGAGAGCACAAATCAAGCAATCATTTCTTTGGAGCACAGTTATTTTTGAAGTTACCATGTAGTTTTTTTTAATATTAAAGGATTCTTAAGATCAAAATCTAAGATTTTAAAAGCTTTTAGGTTTTATTTTTAAAAAGTCTTATTTTTAAAAGTGACTCATCACCTCAATAAACTGAAATACAGATCTGTTTTAAAGATCAAAGAAGACGCATCTCAACCCAAATATAATTTAAACTTGCAGTTTGTCAATGTAGCACCTCCAACATATCAGCAAGTTTTTTGCAAAACTATTAGGACTTCCTTCCTCAGTGTGTGCTAGTGTGTGTAGGACCAACAATAATGTGTCAATGTTAAAGAACAACGGCATACCAAGTCCTCTTCATATTTTTCTTTCATTGCACATAATTCTTCTATTTTTAGTACACTAAAAACAGGACCAGAAGTTAATATTGAAGGCAAAATAGCTTACCTTGCTCTTGAAAATATGCCTCTTTTTTATACAAGAAAAATGCCACAAAAAATAGACAAATTGTAGGAAGATAAATATTCCCTATTTTTCACAGAAAAATGCTAATTTCCATTCCCAGTTGTGTTGAGGCGGTGCCAATGATTGACTCCATATGTTTCAACAATTGGAGTCATATTAACATTCTTACAGTTCTTTTGCTTTCATATGCTTTGTCCTGCTTACATTACGCAAACCTGGGAAATCTAGCATTTCTCAACTTCCTCCCCTCCTCAAAAAAGACCAATTCAGTTTCTGGCTCCGGTGGTTTCTCTATCCCACTTGCAATAATAGTGATTTCTCCAGACAATGCAAGGAGATAGTATGAAATCCATATTTGGCCTCCAAAATATGTTAATTTTTGAGCAAATTATGGTTGACTGCATAGCAACCTGCAAATATCGCTTTTAAAGGAAGAGCATATTTCTTCTTGTTACAGCAAAATGTCAGTAGATTATACTTGTATTTTTCCTTGGGAAAAAAAGGAGAGCCAATGTTTTCATCCTGATCCAGTATCAAACTAGCAGTAAAATGTTAGTTGGGCTAAGACAAAGCAGACTAATTTAATAGCTGTAATTTTCATCAGTACAGGAATATGAGTGGTAGGATGGAAAAACCACATTCCAATGCATAACATTGGCAAATGTATTTTTCCAAGACAACCTGTTTTTCTAATGCTGTTGGCCACAAAGTCATTCAAGTGAATGGGGTTTTTTTCAGAGCAAGGTAGATCTGCTTAAAACGAGTAAAACTATCACAACAGGATTTTAACATAAACAGTTCACAAAAGTTTATGCTTCATCATAAAAAGTACAGGACAATACTAACTTGGAGAGAATTCAATACTTTTCTTTCAAAAAATATTACTAAACATCAGTGAGTCAAATCACAAATCCTGTTACATTAAAACTCCTACTGAAGTTAGGCTTGGGAACAGAGATGAAAGTAAGAGAAGGGCATTGAAGAGAGAAAATACTGGTTTCTTGGATTTTATTGTGTAGCTCCTTATAGGGTGGCAGATCATATCCCCACTCCTAAATAAGAGATGAAACACCATCATAAAACAGGCTGGCATGAAACAAGTGCTTGTGGTCTTACTGGTGTGGGATTTTTCAATTTTAAAATCTGACAAAAACCAAAACTGATTCTGATTCCTATTAACTTAAAACAAAAATTCTTGTGTGACTTCCAACCAGCAATTTCACAAACCAGAGCTTTGAAGTGCCACCTAACCAGCAATAAAGGGGGCGTCTATGCTATGGAAACACAGGGGAACTCAGAAAATTCCTTTCAGAGACAGTGGAATTTTTAGGACTGTGCTCCATTCAGAAATACCAAGCATTTTCAAAGGAGTAAAGAGGAGAAAAGAAAAAAAAATACCCTCAAACTGAAATAAAAACCTTCTCCTAGCCAAACCACAGATTATGGAGAGGCTTTCTGACATGCAATTTATGGTATTTAAAGAACTTAACTAATGAATCTCTCAAGCCATTTGTGACTGAGATCTTGCCGCAGCAAAGCCTTTAAAGCGTCGACTTAGATTTAAGTCAAGTGAAGTGAATGAGTTTTGAGCATGCATCAAAGATTTCTCAGGTTTTAAAATCATAAGGATATGTCAAAGGAACAAAGCAAAGCAAATGGCAATTAATCAGATGGTATTTATGAAACACATGCTTTCAAGACTAAAGCATAGAATAGTCAGAAAAGGGGAAGAAAATCACTGAAATTGTGAAGGAAAATAGCTCACAACTATGGACAGCTGTATCACTGAGAAAGAAAAAAACAATTACTCTTACATTCTATAGAACTTTTTGCCCTCACCTCCAAAATGGGCTGACAGGAACTAGGCAGACATAAAATATTTTAATTCTACTATCATATTTGTCAAATCCATTGTGAAATTTTATAAAATTATTCAAGATCTTTTGGTTGTAAATAGTGCCAGTGCAGACCCTTCTCAACAAAAGGCATCTGGGTTAAAATAAAAATCACAATTGTGCAGAAGCATTAAACAATGTTGGCAAACTGAGTGACTAAAATCCAGGAAAACATATAATTCCCTGCAAACTGGTTTTGCTTGCGAATATTCAGGTGTTGTACTGAACCAGGTATGAAATCTCTACTATCTCTAATTTCTAAAATCCCATATTCTGTCGTTTGCATTAGACATTCAATTTGAGAGCTGTGTGCAAATCCTTTTGCATTTAGAGCTTCTATTTGAAATTATTTTCAAAATATTTGGTACCAAATATGCATTAAGAAAATCCATAATGTGAATACAAACAGAAATACTTAGCTTTAGACAATACACTCAATAGTTTTAGAAGATCTGATGAGCATGAGCCATATTTTGACCAACCACCCTCATCCTCAGTGGGGAAAGAGGGGCAGGGAAAGTTTGAACAACTTGTTATGGAACTGTGTGACCATGAGTTAGAATAGAATCTAATCTTCAACTCTCCATGGAAGAAGGGAATCTGTTTTCTTCCTTTAATTTTCGTATTTTCCTGCAGGGGCCTGCTAAGTATCCTTCCATGGTCCCAAGACAGTAAGGCAGGCCCTGAAGTATAAAGAAGCTGTCATGGTTTTACCACTAGGAGATGTGGTACTGACGAGAGAGATCCAATAGAAGCAACACACACCAAAAAAACCCCAACACAAATAACAAGTTTTATTTTACACACATAGAAAACCGACAATAAAAACGCAAAGACAGACAAATTAAACTCTTCCGGGGCCAGCGGCTGATGCAGGAAAGCGCTAGAGTAGTGCTGGGTCTTTGCCAGAGCCTCCTGAAAGACATCAGGAAAATTAAAGGACCGCGGCTGCCCACCCTCCCTTTCCCGGGTATGAATACCACCACTGATGGAAAGATGTGGTCCTCAGCCCATGCCGGTGCCGCTGGAGTCACTGTTCCGCCCACGCCGCTGAAAAAACTCGGTGCTGAGATGAGCAGAGAAGTTGTCCTGACCAGCGCCAATCACAAAAGATGGCCGCCGCGCTCGCTCTTTTATAGGGGACCAATCTTGTGCAGTCGCAGAGCGCTTTCCAGGTGCAAGTCGCCCCTGGATTGGACGGTCAGCGTCTGGGAACCGCCCCTAGCGAGAGGTTCCACTACGAGCCAAAATGGCGGCATGGCACCATGTGGCCGACCCCAAGCCGAGGAAAATGGGTCCCCCATGGCCCTGCTTGGCATCCCAGGGGGTCCCGGCACCGCCACCAGGCCACCCTGACTTGTGCCAGCCCTTGCTGCTCACCGCGACGGCTCCTCCGCTGCGAGAGGGCCACCGACAGCTCTGTTCTATTACATGCACATGGGAACCCCACTGTGAATGCACACAGCGCCGAGCTGGGCTCAAGCTGGGATTGCCGCGATGGCTGCGGGTCCATGCCCGCCAGCTCCTGCACTGCCGCCGTGACCCAGGACAGCACCGGCGTCCCGGCCCGGGCTAGCAAGGAGCACCAGGATAGGACAGCCCCATCCCCACCGGCTCCCTCGCCCAGCCAGCACTGCGCCTGGGGGCAGCCACAGGCATTCCCGCAGCGCGGGGGAAGCAGCCGCGCGGGAGACATGGCCGCAGTGGGGACCGACCCTGTCCCCAGCCACGCGCTGCCATCACCATGGCAACCCACCTCAAACACACAGGAAAGACAGTCCAAAACATCCCCACTCTCCCTCCCCTCCCCAAAACCCTCAAAAAACTCCAAAAAGCCCAAAAAAGCCCTTTCCCTGTCCCTAAAAAGGGAGGGGAAAGACAGGAGGGAAGGGAAAAATGGTTTTAGCTGAGGGAACTTTCGTTTTCAACCCACAACAGAAGCAGAAGTAGCAGAAGCATCAACAGGAGAAAAACAGAAATGGAAGCTAGATTAGCAGTGTTTGGCAGAAAGTTTCATTGCACTTAGTGCCATGGTCTAGTTGACAAAGAAGAGACTGGGGAAAGGTTGGACTTGATGATCTTGGAGGTAATTTTCAACCTAAATGATTCTGTTTTTCTCTCACCAACGGGGTGTACCCATTTTTCTCCTGTGTCCAGCAACATATTTACACACATACAGAATTACACACAGAATTAACAAGGTGGAAAAGACCATAGAGATCATCAAGTCTAACCTATTACCTAACTTATCAACCTACCCAGCACCATCCCATCATCTAAACCATGTCACTATGTACGCCATCCAGCCTTTCCTTAAACACATCCAGGGATGTACAGGACAAGGACAAGTGACCATTATGCACAGGGATTCCCACACCAACCATAAAAAGGTGACAAGTAGGTTTTTCCACTTCATCACGCCAACAGACATTACTTGGCAAATTAGTTAATGAAGTAAAGCAACTGGGTGACAGTAAATAACTGCTAAGGTGAACTCAGAGTCCTATTATTTTGCAGCTAGTACTGTGTGCCATTAATTACGTGCAAGGTGAAACAAGAGCATACCTCCAAGGAGGACACTTGGAGAAGAAAAACATGATGGCGCCAGAACAGTTCTTACTGCCAAAAGGAGAATGTACAAGAGAAAAATACAAAATTCTCGGAGACGAACCATAATACTGCCTCAAACATTCAGCTCATCAATAAATTTGCCTAACATGAACATTCGATCAAATGCAAATATCCTGAGAAAGAGAGGGTTTTAGTACTTTCAGTGCAGATGTAAAAAATGTTGATTTATATCTGTATGAAACAACCAAAGGAACAATAAACCCCCTTCTCTGTGTTTATTAAGAGGCCAACTGTCCTTAATATGGAGGACAATAGCATGGGGTTTAGCTTTTGCAGGCTTTTTTATTTATTTTCTTATCACTCTTGTTGATAGCAGTATCTCTTTTGTTTATATTTTTAAATTAACAAATAATCACCCTATTCCAGAAATCTGCAAGAAAAGGACTCCCATCCGGGGGCGGGAAGACAGCTGTGTTTACAACAATGTCGTTAGGACTCTTCTGTCAGTAACTAACAGATCTCTTCAAGACTCAGAGGTCTGGTGGTCTGGATAAGCTACAGCAAGAACTAAGCCATGAAAAGCCAAGCCCAGAGACTTTATTCATCTGCTTGGGCCCCATAGAGACCTGCCACACTGCACTTCCATAGTATAGCTCAAAGGAAAGGGCTCTCTAAGAAGAAAAATTAAGCTATCACAGCAGGGGACCAGAGTGACAGCAGGAGACTCCCTTCTGTGTGAGCAGCAGATTTGGGAGTGAGTCTTGCTTTTTGTTGTCAAACGAACCTGACTTCTCTAATGGGTAACACAGAGAATGAAGAGATTCCCTCTGCCACAACTCCCTTCTGCACAGTTCACCCCAAGCAGATAATCTGGCCAGAGTTACCATGAAGAAGCCAATTCAAAAAGCAAATGCTGCATTTTTGTCTGCATATGTGAATATTAATGATCTCTGACCAACAACTACCACTTGATGTCAATATAAGAGGATCATACAGCTGTCAAGCTGATAAAACATGCAACTTCAGTTTCCAAACTGAGGATGCTGAGCAAATTATCAATTTCATACTCTCCCACAGGAACCTAAATTATTCGTTCAGAACATCTTATTTTTACACATATTTGCATTCAAAATCTGTTTTCACCTGTTTTCACAAATGCCAAATGAAAGCCTCCACTTTCTCTGTTTTCTATTTATACATTAAATTTTTCCACATAGCAGAATGTATCTGTTCACTGCTTTCACAAAAATCTTGTCAGCAACCCACAATTAATGATACCATGTATTATTTCACTGAGATGAAATATACCATACACCTAAAACATTTTAAATAAATGCCCACCACTCAGCACAAGAAGGAAGAGTGCATAAGGCCAGCATTTGCTAAACCACCAGATTTATTACATCCTCCATATTGGAAATACTTACCTATTCTAAGAGATTTAGCAGAAGGCATTCCACGAAAAAAGAAGACAGCAACTAGCAGAAAGGCTGCTTAAGTTCCCTACAGGAGTTTGTGCATGCTTCCATTTTTCAAGGTCACTTCAAAGGCTTTGCTTCCTGCCTTGTGGGAACGAAGGCATACAAGAGGGACCATGAAGGACTACTTCACTGCCTCTTTTCCTCATTTCACTAATAGCTGCTACGAAGGGCACTGGAGATGAGGAATGGAATTATGATAACCTGTTACATGCCCTCTCATCCAATGCCAGATACAGTGCTTGCCAAGACTCCACACCCAGGCTGTGCAAGGGTTATGGGACGTAACCAAGGACACACAAACTTCAAGCTTTGCCTTATTTTCCATATGACACTTCAAAAAAGTAGGACAGAAGGTGCCTAGATCCTTCAACTTATCAATTGTTTCCATATGCTACAACTAAAAGTTCTCAAGATTAACAATTTCAGACCAGCTACTTAATTACATAAACTTTGCTGGAAGAACTGTGTAACTTCAGCTCACGTTGGGTGAGGAGGTAGGGGTAACTGAAGAAGAATTCCAGTCCTAAATGCAAAGCAGAAAACTGGTATTTTAAAAATACAGATTCCACATGAAACTAAATGAGATAAAAACCTTTGTTGTTCTCGGAAGTCCCTCAACTCCTACAACACCAAAAGAAGGGGTTACCTTTCGAAAGGTCTCAAGAACCTAAAACTCACCTTCCAGGTCTATCACATTCCATTTGTGACATACAGGTCATTCCAGAACGGGATAATAATATTTCCAAGATGTGTCTGTCTTGTCTAATTAGACTAAGTGGTTCGTGGAAGTCTATCTTGAGGTTTGAGTAGGGAGCTTGCTGATATCAAGAAAGGGCAATGCAAGCAATACACCTGCAAGAAGTCTACAAGATTCAGAAAAGAAAAAAAAAAGTATCGTAAACATCTAGAGCACCTACTCCTAGAGTATGTGGAGACTCAGTCACAGGTCACTTCCTAACATAGCACCAAAAAAATGAACTTCCTTTTCTGAGGATCCCAAGTGGTGCCACCATACCTCCCACTTAGATTGCAGGTGAAATGCTATCTTCAAAATAATTTTAAAATCTGGATAATAATTTGCTTTTTCATATTTAGGGAAGGAGAAGCATAGGACCTGACAGTGACTTTGCCCAAGGACACACAACAACTCAAACGGCCAAGGGAGGGACAGAACTCAGATGTTTTATTCCTAATAAACTGCCTGGCCTTCTAAATTATTTTTTATATTGCCATTTCCTACGTACACTGTGGCACAGAGAACTCATTAATTTACTAACAACTGTTAGTAAACATTTTCCATGTAACATTTCCCCAGTTACCAGCTAATGTTTCATTTGAAAACTGAAGCTTTTATTGACAAAGCCATTTAAAAGTAAAATGAATCATGCAAACCTGCAAACAGGAGGGGAAAGGTAATCTGCAGAAGAATTACACAGGGATGTTTCCAAACACGAGAAGGGCTGAAGAGACATTTCCTGGCAAGGCTAGTGGGAAAAGAGAGGATTTCGCCTCTAACTGGAAGCAGCTGTTGCAACCTGCCTAACCCTGACAGAATGCATGTGCTGGGGCCATGTCTTGCTTGAGCTCTGGCAATGGGACCATGGCAGCTTTCCTGTGGGCTAACTTACATTTCTGTTATTTTATCCTGAAAGAAGTTACCATGGAGACTGGCATAAAAATGGCAATAGGCCAGCCAGATAGAGATGGAAAACACGGACAGAGACAGAGTGCAAAATCTCAAACTCCTCAGGCCAGGCACTGAGCTTTCTGTGCCCACAAGTTTGGCTCCATTCTGCTGTAGCAGCAGCCTATCAAAGAAGGTTTGATGGAGTAGGTAAATGCCAGCCATTAAAAGTAATCTATCACAGCTCATGAACACCTAGTTAACACACATAAGCTTGCTTAAGATGTATTTGTGTGTGCAAAAGTTGTTAAAAGCAGTGTTAAAACAGCACAGTAAATGTAGGCGTTTATTTCCCAGGACAAAGCGTAGAATGCCAACAGCTTTCCAGGATAATCTCTTGTCTTCTTGGGGTTTTATTGAAACAAAATAACATTCATAAAATATTTTTCTCTGATTCCCTACATGCAAGAATGATCTAACTTTTATGAGAATTAGGAAGAACCTTGATGTATTGCGAGAGAAAGTAAGAAATTTCTGTTTACTGCAGTACATTTTGGGAAGTGTCAGAGGGAACATCAGGTCTTCACAAGAGCTGTTCTTTCTCAGAGAAGGACTTGAAGGACTCAAGAATACTTCAACCAGACAATAATACACACAGGGTGCAAAGGAGGAAGACGGCAGGAGATGCCATTCCCACCTGGAGGTACTGGGATCCTGTAGAGAGATGGATGCTGGCTCTGGCATCTGGAATACATTGAACCTGCGGGCTTAAATGTGTTCCCCACCCTGTTCTTTCTGGGCACTGCTCTTTAGAAAACATTTATGTAAAATTCAAAGCTTAAGCCCAGGAAAACAATAAAATCTGTGAGAAAACAGAATAAAAGAGGGATCAGGATGAGAGGAACTTCCCCATGCATGGTTTTTGTTGGTTTTTTTTTTCTGTGCTTTTTCTTTTCTTCCCACCCCCCACCTACCCCCATATGAAGGCAGAGCTGATGAAGCACAGACTCCCCGCTGCTGAGTTTAGCCAATGAGCACAAAAGGATTCCAACACACATTTCTGCTTCTCAGACCCATTATGAACTTTATGGACCATGTTCTTCCTCCATCCACCAGGCAAATGCTCCAGGAGTGATTCACAAGGTACCAAAATATGCTCCCCTGAGCTGGTTAATTTAAGACTGGAATTAATCTCTTTGTGCTGACAACTTTTTATGAAGGCAGCATAATTCCAAAGAGCACTTACTGCAAGCATTTCAAATCCTGATGTTTTATAGTGTTACTTTTTACAACATATATGTATATTTGAAAGGTTTCTTTGATACATTCTTTCACCACAGTACAAACCATAAAATACAACTCACAGAACTTATAACTTATTGACATTGCTTCTTGCATTTGCATATATAATGGCAATGTTATCTAAATTGTTCTGAAGTAAAATTGACAGTGTTAAATAAAATGTTGATTTTTAAAAATATATTTACAATTGTATTTTTGTACCGCAGTGCAACTTTGGGAGTCTGTCTAGACAAAAAGGTAGTTTAATCCAGTAATCTTTCTATAAACCACTGAAATAATGCCATATTTTTGCATATGTGTTTCTGGAAAAACTAACAGAATTTCTGACATTTCTGGAGATACTAAAAAATCTGTAAGTGACGTGAAAGTATTCTTCATGAAAAGTTCTGAGGTCAGACAAGGAAACTGAAGTATTTTAACAGGCTGAATAGCTTAAGTTTGCATTTTATGGCACTGGGTAATGATACATACCCAACAGTTTTACATCTCTACCTTAATTCCTCTTAAAACTCTCCTTACCAGCATAATAAATGCTATATATCTACTGTGGCAGGGCAGATCCTGAGACCCCTGACAGAAACCCATCAGTCATGGTTCTGAGGGATGCACCTTTTTCATTTTAGAGGGCAACTTAAAACATGACATTACTTATACAGCAAAGCAGGCAGCAAGTCATGGGGTGGGAGATGCTGGAGCTCACAGGAGCTACTTCTACTCCTTTTGCCCCCAAATAAATTATGCTGACACCAATATATGTTTTAAAATAAAAATGTCTTACTCCTTGTTTACTTCTTGTGCCTAAAGTCTTCAGCTTGTTATACCACAAAAGCTGCAATGTCAGTCATCTTGTAGAGAAGACTAGATGGACAAGTCTTTCCTATGTAGCTACAGGCATCATATAACCTGGAGTCAAGTTTCAGGCCCAATAATTCACTACATCCAGCTTCCAGGGCAAAAAATATCCCAAGGAGAGTAGGGAGAAGGAAGGCAAATATCCTGTATTTCAAGATAACAAAGTGTTCTTTCCATTCTGAGCAGTTGGAATCAGGACAAATTTTTCTAAACCAAAGAAAACCAAAAAGTGTAATTAATGGCATATTTATGAACCTGTGAAAAAAAATTATATGCTTTATCTAGCACACTTTTCTACTGTAAGATCATTTTATACCTCATTTTCTGAGGTATAAAAGGCCAAAATAAAACAAAAGAAGGGGAGAAAGGCAGGCACAGCCATGCAGTGAGTTCACCATGTGCTCCTTGAACACCCATACAACCTTCAAGTTTTTAAAGTCTCCTTTAAAGCCACTCTTAATTGCAAACTTCTGCTGTGAAAATATTAATGCTGACTCCTTCCTGTGTTTTCAATAGACTTTTTATGATTAACAACTTCTTTTCAAAAAAAAAAAGGGAAAAAAGAAAAAAAATCCCTTGAAATCAGAAGTCCTTAAGACCTTAGAATTAACTGCAAGTGTGATAATTGATCACAAATTACCCTGAGAAAAGACTGTTCTTTTGGCTAGGTTCTTCCCTACTGAGACTCACCTTATGGCCTTTTATAACCCAACTAAGCAGCTGTCAAGCATATTAGCAGGGCCTTAGTTCACTACTTACAGTGTGTTACAAATTTTGAAAGCTAGTGATTGCTATTACTCACTTTTTTCTACATGTACACATATAGGTCCACATTTTAATACTGTCCTCTCTGGCACTCCTGCAGATGTTATTAAGACTTCTGTAGTGCACCTTGCACATTATGTCTCTGATTGCTGAAAAGGCATTTGGATGAGGAAGATGTTGCAATCAAAACAGAATAATTATTATATCCAAAGAATTCTTCCTATGTTTTTATTCCTCTCCCCAAATCTATGTCAGAAACTGTTTCTATTCCTCTAACTCTCAAGCATCAATGCATGTGCCTCTGTAGGCAGACTACAACGGCAATCAAAAAAAAAATATCACCATTGCAGAAATTCCCCTCCATGGAAAAAAAACAGGCAGACATAGTTTTGTTCACAAGACAAATTTACATATAAAAAGCTATATTTATCAATATTTGATTTAAATGCCTGTGCCTACACATTTATTCAACAAAGCCAGATGGGTGCAGGCAGTTGCACATCTGTATTCATTAATAGAAAGGAAGAAAGACATTCACAGACAGCCACAGCAACAAATAACAGAATGAAAAATATTTGGCTGAACTGTAAGAATTTTATCTCTGTTCATCAACAAAAAATAGAGCCTTCCACAAACCTATGTTCATCCTTGACTTTAAGGACCAAAGTACTTTAGCTAAGAGAGTAGCTGATGCAATCAGTGAAGAGAGATGCTTGCAAAGGTGCTATACCCCACTTAAGACATGATAAAGTAGGCCTCTCTTCCTTGGCCACACAGACAAGCTACAGTTCCTAGTTAGATAGGGTAAATTTCAACCTCAATATTTAACTGCCAAGAAAAAATCTGTGAATTACTTATAGTGAACTAAAGAGATACAATGCTTTTTATGGAGTAGGTTACATTATCACAAATACAATTAAGTTTTTAAGGATGTTCTTAGCATAAAGGATTGAAGTAAAAATTTCTACTTGTACTTAAAATAGGAATCTAAAGTTTGCTTTCTGTCTGAAGCTGTGGTTACACTACTGTCGTGGGTGTAAAAAATGAAAGTTAAAAACGATCGGGCCGCGGTGCGGCGACTGCCTTGCGCTGGCGGCCCTGGCGACTGCTTTCTGCTCCGGGGCTGCCCGCCCCCATGCCCGCATGGTTGGTTTGTTTTTTTTTCGGTCGCCCCTTCCCCCCACCACCGCCACCTCCGGTGGCGTGGACGGCGGGCACTGCTGCTGGGGGTGCGGCTTCGGTTCGGTGCAGAGTTTCGGCGCTGTGCGGCCCCGGCTTTGCTGGCCAGCACGGGCGATGATCGCGCCGTCCAGAATGACTGCGGGAGACGCGATTCCGGTCCCGGGCTGGAGTCGGCCATGGCTCCGCTCCGAGCCGGGGCGGGGCTGGGGCGCAGGGCTGGTCGGGCTGTGCCCACAACCGAGGCGTGCGCGCGGGGGGTGCGGGGGCTGGGCCTGCCGGCCCCCCGGCGCCGCTGTGAATTGGGCGGGGCGGACTGTCCTCGGCGTGCCCCAGCCGTGCGGCGCCGCCGGGCCGTGCGCAGCCGCGCCTGGGCTCCTAAGGTCCGCGGCAGCAGCGACGGTTTGGCCCGCTGCGCTGGTGCTGCGGCCCGGCGGTGACGGCGCCGGTCCTTTGGCGGGGGAGCACATGGTCCCTATGGCGGTCGCCATGAGCCGGAAATGTGTTCCCAGCATGCGTATCATTTCCGGGCGGAGGCAATGTCTCCCATGAGGGGGTGCGTGCCGGGCGGGCCCCGGGAGCGCTGGCCAATGGGACGAGGGCCAGCCCTTGGGACACCACCCCCAGAGGGCGGAGACACTAGAACCTTATAAAACGGCTGCGTGGATGCGTTTCCGGTCTCTTTTTGCCTGGACAGAGCAGGGGAACCATCGGCTGCCGTCTCCACCGGAATCCGCTCCGCTGGAACTGAGTCAGGTGGTCTGCTTACCGAGGTTTTATTGAGAGCCTGTGATTGGGGGGGGGAATTTCCTTCCCTTTTCAGCAGAAGGGTTGTTCTTTCCTTTCCTTTTTTTTTTTCCTTCTTTCCTTTTTCTTTCTCTTTTCTCTTTTCCCTTCTTTCTGTGGTTTTTCCTTTCGTTCCCGCGGAGGCAGGTGATTTTGGGGGCTACCTTGCCGCTGCTCTCCCCGGGGTGGGGGGCCAAAGGACACCTTTTTTCCCTTTTCAGCACTAAATCTCTCCTCGGGCTAAAAGGGAGGAAAGGGGGGAGGGGCGCGGTTTTGTAATCTTCTTAAGTTGTTCTCCTCAGTCGAAACCGGCCAGGAGTTCAAGGCTAAGGGGCCCTCAAGACCACACGCTCCCTTCTAAATACCGTGGAGTCTCTTTACTGGGCCCTGAGAGAGAGAGAGAGACAAGCACTATTCGCCAGAGTGTCCCTACCCCAAACGAGGGCCCTGGAAAAAATTTATTTATTTGATTTGTCTGTTTTGTACTTTGTTTGTCGGGTTTTGGTGTTTGCGCAAAATAAACTGTGATTTTTTTGTGTGTTCTCTTCATTTTTGGGGTGTGCTTGTGACTTCTCTCAGAGTCTCTGCTCCAAAATCACTGAATTTGTGGTAAAACCACCACAACTACCTATGTGAACATCACATGCAGTGGAAAAAATGTACAACCTAGCTTCTCTTACATGCAGTCTGCACTGATGGAATCAAAATAAAGTATCATCTACAGGAATTCATCAGTTCATAGGATGAGGCCAACCATTTGTGACAACCTATCTTTAGATACCAGACAAATAATAACCTTCAGGCATGCAAAACACCCATCAACGTGGCAGCTACCATCAAGCAGAAACAGGCAAGTGCTTACACACAGATTTTCTGTAGCACCTAAAGACTCAGATCAGCATACCTCACAGTTTCCTAGAAACTGTTTTGAAACTAAAACTACCCATGAAATTCCTTCTAATTGCTAAGCATGGTGGGAATGCAACTGTTCACATGTTTTCAAATGTTCAAACTTTTCAAGTGTTTTCTTGTTTAAGTGGGAGCTGAATCCTTCACAAAAATTAATGTTTTCATCACATAAAAACTTTACAGCATTCTCTTAAGACCGTCGGCCGGGGAAACCAAGTAGAGGTCATCCTGCACTAAATGCAAAAATGAACAAATTAATTTTTAAGAGAGAGGGCTGACACAGGCAGTGCATGTAAGCTCCCATGGACCTTTCTCAAGGGGAAGACAAGGGAAGTGGGGGGAAGCAACTGATCTGTTCTGCCAGCATAATGCAAGTCAAAAATGAGCCTTGCATAAAACTGAAGGCATTTTGAGGAAAGGTCTTTTACATTTGCATCCTCCTTACAGTACTTCCACATGCTTCTAAATCAAATGGGATAATGGCACTTTAGCATAGGACTTACAGATAACACAGCACCAGTGAGAGATATGCCACCTGCCATTGCACTGAAAAAAAAAATCTTTTAGATAGATGACTGAGATTATAGAGCCCAAACCATGCATGGTTTACTCTGAAAGGAAAATTCTGCTTTTTAGTCTAGGTCACTGTCACTGATGGCTCTGCTCCCTAGAAGGAGAATCATACACAAAAATGTAACTGGATACATTGCCGTGTGCAACAGAACTTAAAATTAATCACTGACATAATCATGGAGTTTAGATCATAACAGCCTCCTGCCAGTCTACAATATTATGCTTAAATCTGCCAGTAGAACGTGGAACAACATAAATATTGCATCAGTGCTTTGGAGCTTACAGCGTGTTACAACTTTGCTTCACAAAGAATATACTTTATGTACTCTCTATTGGGAACTAATAGTAATTCAGCAACCCACTGAAGTGCTTGATGATGAATGAAGGCAAATACCTTAATGCCAGAAAGAAGGAGTTACTTCTTATATAGAGGTTATGGAATAAAGCCATCCAGCTTCCTACTTCTCTTTTTCTAGGAAGGATGCAATGAAAATGGTGTCTCAGCTCCAGCAATGGGCAGCAGGGACTGAGCAGGCAGTGCAGCCGTGGGAATCACTGTATTTTGCATCCAAGAATATTATCTCTGTAAAAAAGCCTTAGCTACTTATCTTGGTTGCTAATCATGACTTCTGGGAACACAACAATGCAACAGGAAAGGCTTCTGTTTTGTTCCAAAATCCTCAATACAAAATAAAAGATTTTTAAAACTCCTTCCTTCTAATTATTTTTCTATGTCCCAGAAATAAAACACAAAGACAGAAGACCTGCTGCTACCCCACACTGCATGAAAACACGCATCTAATTTTTGAGGGAAGGGCATTTCCATATGCAGCACAAGTTAGGCAGAGACCTGCATTAGCTTCCCAGAGCCACCTCGCCAGGCTTCACACTGCAGCACCAAGGGCTGGGACGGCTCCTCCTGCCTCTAGAAGCTTTGCTGGACCCTCAGGTCTTGCAGGCTGCTCTGCCCACTGAGGGCACATGTAACTTTATGTGTACTTCACACTCCTTCCCTACATGTACTCTACAGCAACCTGCTGAAAGCTTCACACAGCTCTTGATTAGGCTGAAGTCTTAAACAGGCCATCCTGATGTCTTCTCTCACACACACATACACTTTGTCTCCCGAGGAGGAAATTAAGAGTCAGATGAGAGGTGCCTGGGATAGCATTTCTCAAACAGGTGCACAGGAGCTGCGTGTGAGACTCTCCAGTAAACTGTCAAACCTCCAGCTACTGTGAAAATATTACACTTGCAGTTCTTTGAAATTATATATTTTCACGTGATGACCACACATGAAGTGTCTCACGGTCACTCATGGCCACCAAGGCAGTACTCAAAATGCCCTGTTTACCAGCACAATTTTATGGACTTTTACTGCCAGAAAACAGAGATGAGGAGAACTGCCGGGAAGCCCAGCATTTACATAAGGGAAGAGGATCTCTGAACCTGTCAGGAGTACAAGCCACTCATGCCAGTGGTCTTTGAACTCCTATGGTTTTTATTTATTTCCTCATGGTTCCATTAGAACCCAACACCCACCCACTCAGCAAAAGAGTGCTTTCTTAGTAAGAGGAACCTGATGAAAACCCCAAGAAATACAGCTTCATCACTGAGCACCTTTCTCACGTCTTTTCTAGAGGAGATCTGGTCTTGATCTAGCTGAAGTCACAACTGCAGTTTTATATAGTGATAAAGCCTGAAGCATACCATAAAGATACCTTCTACTCTGTGGTACCAACCATGGCAGCTTCATTGGTCACCTTCTGCACTATTTGCTCTTCACTAGCAGCCACCACAGTATGGGAAAGAGCAGACATTTCAGTCTGTTTTCCCATGCCTAAGAACTGCAATGAAGCAACTCTCCAACTACTTTTCCAGGATGAGCAGCCACTGGGCACAACTCCTGCAGAGCCATGCAGAGTCATCTCAGGCTGCAGTCTGCATGACCACAGCACTTAGAGGCTGCCACAAAGATGAGGCACCTGGCAAATCTTAATCTCAGAAAACCAAGGAAAAGTAGGTGGAGTGACACCTTGTACTTACTGTACACTGAAAGCAAAAATCTGACTGACTGCCAGGCTTCAGATCAGAGAAGTCACAGCTTCTAATTTGGCTTAAAAGAGAAACTCTCATGCATTTTAATTGTTCAGCCCTCTACAGTATGTCACGGTAGATGAAATCACATAGATTTCCTTTCCAGAGTACTTTCAGTTCCTATAAATTTGCATGTGTTGCTTAGACTAAAGTCAAGGGCTTGGCTCCTGCACAGCAGAGGCAGACCACAACTCAGCTGCAGGACAAGTGTGACCCTGTTCTGACAGCTTCTCTCCTTTCTGGTCCAGGGCAACCTCATCTCAGCAAGAAGGGCATGGAGGCTGCAAGCAGGCACTGCTCAGACAAGTCACAACCCTTCTCACCAAGTGACCGAGGGTCAACCAGTTGTCTCTGAAAGCTCTCAGAGGAGATGGGGTTCTACTAAAGGTGCTTCAGTGTTACTTTACAGATCTGACACCAGAAGACTGGCTGCTTTGACTGAAAGATCAAAACCTAAACACTGGGCGTGGCCAATTCTTTATTTCCTCAGCAAAGCTGAGCTCCAGCTGTAGCTAAAGAGAAGTCCACTTCTTTAGTGGTTCTGGCTGCTGCAAAAGCTCTTTTCCCCTTCTCTCACTGTTCAAAACTGCCTTGTGCTATGCAGTCTCTGCATATATAGGTAATTAAATAGACAAAAAATATAAATTTAAAATGGGAAAGTCTGAAGGAGTCGTTATTACCTTTGACAGTTGAAAAACTAGCCAAGTTTTCTTCTTGAAAGTAAATCACTTCAGAGCAATCAAAGTGCTTATTTGGTTTTAAGACAAGCAGATAGGTCAGCTTCTTGCAATATTTTGTGAACACCTGAGAGTTCACCTGCAAATACAATGATTTCAGCTTTTTTCTCCCTGCCTCACCTGCGCTGGATGTAGTCAAACATCCCTCGCGTGAGACTTGTGTCTCATGCGGAACCATGGTCTTGCAAATAATTTTGCATGTACAGAATGAGGAAACCTTCCTGTTAAAGGCTGTTCCTCCAAAATACCTATAAACTTGAGCAGCGTAACAAAACAGCCATCTTCAAATTAAGAGAAAAGTTACTTAATTTGATGCTGGTTAAGAAAGCTGCCCACATGGATCACATTACTACTTTCCTACACACCAACAAACTGCATACATACCAGCAGCTTGGTGCCTTACCACAGCACGATTCACTGCTAAGCTACTGAAGGCTTCTGCTTCATATTTTTAAAAGATAACAAAACCCAAATTGCTCATCTACACAGGAAAAAAAAATAATCCTAGGCTAAAATTCTCCCCCTCTGGTGAGAAGGAAGGGCATAAAAGACGGACCACTGAAAATCCTTTTGTATTAAAGGACTCCCTGCAAGCATAGTTCACTGAGATCAGAATGCACAGAGTCCAGGGTCAAATTTTTTTCTATTATTTGTTATAGAAATTGCTTGGATCAAAACTCCCTTATCTGCACTTCTGACAAATGTGATTTGCTGTTAAACTATACTGAGGCCTGTGTACTTCTCTCTGCTTCAACAACTTTTTAAATCATTGTCCCTCAGAAATAAGAAATGTGCACAGTGTGTGTTGTAATCAACATTACAGGAGAATTCTGCTTCACTTTACTTTAAAGTTAGCCAGTGTCATTTTAAAAATAGACATTCAACATACACAGGAAAATAGATAGACAACTGTAGATACAGATCTATAATATCTATTTATGAACATAGAGAACCCTAGATCCAGCTTCCTCCATCTCAGGAAGAAACAGCTTGTTAAACGGTTGGCAGTAGGAGTTTTATAGTTTAAACAACACACGTGATCTGCAAATGCAATTCCTACCTGAGAAAGTCCCATACTGTGCACTGACTGACGCGTCTCCTGAGGTAATTTTAAAAGCTACTTGTGTCCTACGGGCTTATTTTGTTGTTGAGTTGTTCTTTAATCTCAGTACCTATACATCAGGACCATGTACCAGCTGTCAGTTAGTTGATGGGCTGAGGCAGGGTGATGGAGAGCAGAAAGTGATGAGATTTCACTGCCTCTTGACAGTCAATGGGAGGGGATGTGTGATTTTTCCCTGGTGGAACATGTAATGAAAGGTTGCCCACCACCGCATACTTAAGGCAGACAGCAGGATGATGAGATTCTCTGAATCTCAAGCAATTTCAGCTCACATTGAGGACTGTGGACTTCAGTGCAAGAACACATCCAGACAGCTAGAAATGTCATAGTCATCAACAAGACACACTTAGGGATGAGGGAAAAAGCCATAGAAACAAGAATTTCAGAGAAATGGCCTAGTTTCTCCTAAAGCTATATGAGACAATGTTTCCCTTTTTATTGTCATTGCTCAGTTTTAACAAATAAGGGAAGCATTTATTTAAAAATAGTTCATTGCCAGTTAAATACACAGGATAATCTTTCACTCCAAACTCCTGAAGCTTCAGACCGCAGATGTTCTCCCCTGCTACAATGAATCCGAAAGAGCCTGCTGGTGCCAAGACCCTTAGAGTTTCCTTGGCTTATCATTACTTCTATAGATTACATTTATGAAAACAAAGCGGGGTAGTTTAAATGAACTTCTTTTTAAAGAGCAAACACAAGCAGTGATGCTGTTTGCCATGAAAGGAAGCATTTTCAGTATCATTTTTGCACATGATGTGGCTTTGCCTCTCAGACCTAAGTCACCTGGTGTTTCCTATGGTGGGAAAATGTATGTTTCCAGAGACCACCAGCCAAATTTTGTGATTTGTGTGATTTTTGTGATTTGTGTATAGAATTTTGTGACTATAAAGAAAGCTTGCATAAAGCACATTTGGAAATGCAGTATCCTAGCAGGAACAATGGGAAACATTTGAGCCCAGTGCCTCAGAGCTACAGAGGCAGAAAGAAGTGAACAGATGTAGAATTAAGTTGAACGCAGAGTTCTCAGTTCTGCAGTTACCAAAGTGAATGGGAGGAATGTAAAAAGGTGAACGATTTATTACAACCACGATCTCATTCCCTCTATGCTCCTGCTAATGTGCACAAGAATTTTGCAGTTTTGCTTTCAATGGCTGCTGTTTCCATGGGCACAGAGGTTGTACTGGTCTGCATAAAGGCAACTCCTCTGGCAGTCCATAATAACCAAGAGATATTTCTATCTATTACTATTATTACACTAGTATTCACTAGTGTCTCCATATATAGCTGAAGATCTTCCCCCAAAACTCACCTGAAATAGCAGCATACTAGTTCTGTCAGTAGTGCTAAATTCATAGAGACACATGCTCAGAAAACACCAATTTGTGCTTTATTTTTGTATGGTTGTGAGTGCTTGCTTTCTAAATTCACCCACATGGACCAAAACACATGGCATACAGCTTTTGCAAATATCAAATTGTGGGGAACACTAAGGGAGTTCACTCATGGTGTGGCTGTTGTACTATCTCCAGAAACCAAGATCAGTGGCTTTGTCCTTCTCCTCACTCTCGGAGTTGTTAGAATGATATGCACTGCTTTTGTAGAAGAAAGATCTGTGTCACTTTTGTTTGCTAAGTGTATACATGCAACTTCATCTCATCATATGGTTGCACAGGCAATTAATCCTGGCATTTCCATTAGCTTGTGCAACAGGAGTGAGACCAGACTGCTTCTGCACTGTTACACTTTCAGGTCAAGCCAAAGCTAACCTTATCCAATCTTAAGTATACTTGTACTTTATTTTGACTCATCTATTACCAGTGATGAAAGCATCCTAGTTTCACAGCTAATTCAATTTTAAATTTATTATCTTTCCCTTTCACATTCCCATGTGGACCAAGTCACTTCAATATGCTTCCTTTAACAAGACTTCTTTCATAAAGATCTCCAAACATTTAAATGCCCCATCAGAAAATACACTTTCTTTCAGCTGATGCCCACTTTAGATTGTGATAACTTCTACTTAGTTATTTTAACACTTGATGTCTTTTCTTAGACAACTTTCATAGTCCAGGAGCATGCAACTGCATGAAAAAACCTTCTTTTAAAGAAAAAGCTAAAATTTAAGCCTTTATGAGAATAAAATGAAAAGACTAAAAGTGACAAACAAATATAAAATATATCTATCTTAAAATTAAACAGCTTTGTGGGATTTTGAAGGGAAGGGGACAACCAGGTTATGCCTGATTGCTGTAACTAGTTTTCCTCAGAAGGGTAACCTGCATTTTCACTGCCTAAGCCAGGCCACACATGGCTGCAGCATCACTGCTACTGTACCTAACAGGCTAACAGAAGGTGAGGTAAATGGGAACTCCTGCTGCCATTGCAGGGCAGACCCAATCTAAGACTGCATTTACAAGACAAATCAGAGCTTTCAAAACCAGACAAAGTTTTCTGTCACCATCAGTGGGAAGGGAGTTGATGTCATGGTCTGTAATGTACATAAAGACAGTAAACTCTCCTGTTTCAGATTCTGTAAACTCTGTATTGTTCAAAATAACATTTAAAGACATCAAGAGGTATTTACTCTAAAGCAGGCTTATTTTCAGAGACATTCTTCAAATTTCGTGTTGATTTCATTGTTTATAAATGACGTTGATCTTACACTTCAAGATGGGGAAAAAAAAATACCCACTACCCTCTATTTATGAACAGCATATTTGCTGTAGTGCTTGTACAATAAATGGTGGGAGCTCTCTGCCTTTGATGTCATTTTAATGAACTCAACATAATTGCCTTTGTGAAACAAATGGCAAAGAGCACCGCAGTACTTGAATACAACTCCACTAAAGCAAGGGCTGCTCTGGTAGCATGCCAACTTCCCATCTCCACATCCTTCATAATTCCATCTCTCCCTCTTTTTAAAACACTCCTTTTTTCTCCAAAATACAAGGCCAGTGTTCCAGCTGATATATAAGGATGCAGCCTTTTGTGAATTTACTAAGCCATCAGTCCAGAAAAGAAGAGACCAAAGTGTGTCGCAGCCCTCTCCATGCTTCACACTCAGTTGTGGCAACTGCCCAGCTCCTTCTGACACCCACCCAGCCCTTTGTACCGTGCAATGAGATTTGCTGGGGTTTGTATCAATCTGCTGGGATGGAAATGGAAATTCTGCAGCTCTCACAGCGACTTTCCAAAAAAAACCACTTTCTTTAATTAAATGAGAAAAATTGATTAGCACATCACTTTATTAATCTCCATATTTCTGCCATTCCAGTTTTCAGTATTTTGCAGTATTACAAGTTACCAACACAGACTAATAAACTGAGCACAAAAAATATTTTGGGGTAGCCACTTATTTGTGAATGCTCTGTGATCACTGTATTACAAAGTGAATGTGACAGAAAAGTTACATAGAAATCATGCTTTTCTTAAAAGCAAAATTCATACCTGAAAACATCTCTCTGGATTTACACACAGTGTGGTATACTTGTCATTCCTAATTTGGCAGTGATGGGCTTTGCTGATTGTGATTCAGAATTCAAATTTTCACTTTGTTAAGGAAAAAACAGAAAGCCAAATCTATTAAACCTGGCAACTATAGTTAGACATTTAAATACGAGTCTCATCAAAATAAAAGTGCCCTGGAATATGCTGTTACTTTCATCTTTAATGGATTTCAAAGAGATTTCAATAGAGTCTCCTACTGAGAAAGCAATACACAACAGGTCTTATATGACATCCAGTAAAACCAGCGACTGGTTTTGAAGAGCAGGTCTGGGAACAGTGGGTATCTTCATGCTGTGACTTTTAATCCAGCTCTGACACTACTCACACCAAATAAAAGTTTTCTGATGAAGCTAAAATAACCTGGGAATATACCATTACATGATCAGAATGATTGTTTGTCTTTAGATTTCTCTCTAAATCACCTATAACCTTTGCATGCTATATAAATAAATTACAACCAGTATTTTAGCTTCTTTCAGACACAGCAATTATAAGAATGCCACTGACATTTTAGTCAGGATATTCTATTTAGTTTGAAATATGATAGGAGCCTAATGAGTTTTAACTGTAGAAAGGCAAATGCTAAGAAGCCTGAATCCAAATATGTATAGGAAAATTAATGGAAAAATCCTATAAAAACTACATGGAAAATAAGCTGATGGTACTTAATGCTGAGTATGCCCTTCATATCCGGAGTTCTAACCCAAAAAGCCATAGCAGGAGGACTGCAGCAGTAGAGATTTTACTCTGGCCGCAGTAAATTTACAGCAAGACTGAGTGCTATAGTAAGAACACACTGACAGCAGCTGGTAAGTCCTTGGCTGCAAAGACAGGATCACACGGGGTAAGACAATGTTTCCTGCAGAACATTTTCTCTTGGGCGACAGACAATACCAACCAGAGGATGAGCTGGACACCCCGTATGACTGAACACCAGCCAGTGCTCCCCCAGCACCGAGTTCTTGCCCCACCGTGGCAAAACTAGATGTGGAAAAAAACACTCTCCTGCCTTCTCACTTGCCTTTGCGTTGCACAAGGCAGGGTGCAGCAATCTTTATGCCTTTCTACCATTACACTTTTTCATTGTTTTATGGCTTACTACAGTATGAGTTGCATAGTTCACCTAAAAATCAGCCACTTCCTTTATTTCTGCTTGCAAAAGCTGATTGCAGAGGTCCTTCTCACCATCAAATATCCATCAGAAAAATCACAGTGTAGTTAGTGAAGGATTAACACATTCAAAATATGTATATGTTCTAAAGGTAATTAATTTCCAAGTACAAGCATTCATGTGACCATTGGTATAACAACCTAAGAGCAATGGTTGAGCAGTATAAATCAAATTAAATTACAAACCAGTTCTGAAGCTGTGTTTTTAAGTGCCCTTATCAACCTGTACAAAATTATAAAAACTAGAAATTAGGAACAAACCTCTGACTTGACATTCTTTTTCTTAATTTGAATTTAACTGGATTACACATGAATTACTAATTGCTGTTTCTAGTGACCCATGGTGGTATTATGAGCTCTGTATTACAATGACTTGACATTTAATTAGTTTGTATGAGCAGATTACTCCAAGTTTTATCGCAAAGTGATTTAAACTCATATTGCCCTTGGTAATGCAACATAGCAATAGTGAAGTCTACGTGTTGGTACA
>VYZS01014342.1:0-19995 GCA_013400695.1 Neodrepanis coruscans | reverse complement strand
GAATGTTTATAATGGGTGATAATAAAAATAACCATTAAAACACCTTTTAACTGAGCACTCATAATTCTGGACAAAGTCTTACTCTGTAGCTGAATTCCTATAGCCAAGGGAAATCAAAAGGAAATTAAATCTGTTTCCACAGAGATTGAAAATAATTACTGTGTTCATATTAATATAATTTTTATGCACTGATGTTTTCACAGTAAAAAGCTAAGATACAGATATATTCTGTTTTTTCTGTCACTGCTGGGCTTTATGGAAAGTTATTACTATCTGATCTGTTTCAGGTATTTTGCACATAATTCCACTGGATTGTGTGAGAGATGCCACAAGAGTTGCAAGGAGTGTATGGGGCCTCAACCCACAGATTGTCTTCTCTGCGATACGCATTTCTATCTGTTGCGCTCCAAGAATGAGTGTGTTAGCTCTTGTCCTCAGTACTACTATGAAAGTAAGGACAACAATATCTGTGAAAGATGCCACTCTTCGTGTCAAACTTGCAAAGGTAAAAGCATATGCTCTGCTTTGAGAAAAAAAAGGGTCAACAAAACAGCTGTAATCTTTGCTCCAAGATTTTGAAACACTTCATAAAGATACATACCATGTACTCTGCTGCAAACCTGGTAATGACCTAAGTAGCTACAGTGGGTAGCTACTCCCCACCTCTCCCTAGTCCTAGGTGACTTGCTGCACTGACTTCTCCCTGCTGACACCTTACTTCTACATATTGATCATCAGAGATGAAAGCAAGGATGTAAATTCCTGCAAAGCTCCCCGCAGGGCTGCTTCAAACACAGCACAAATGTAAAGACAGCCACTTAACAGGGAGGGTTGCACCTGAGCCCTGTTTCCAAGTTGTGAAGAGAAACAAATGGAAACGATAATGAATTTTTCATCAGCCAGGCCTCTCACAAAGATGCTTACCAGCTTCAAAAAAGGGGATCTGGTAGTTACAGAGCTGGACCTCATTTCTCATATGAATACTGAATAATGACTGAAATACACCTCACTCTCTGAACTATGTGGCACTTTGTGAAGCCAAGGAACCACACGTCTTTACAGTCTGAAACAGGAAGAGTAACGACTATAAAGCATATCTTTAGAATTAAAAGAAAAAAAAAGGTAAAAAAGCAGTGATATCTGCCGCTTTTAATATAGTTAAGTATTTTTTCAAGTTACCATTAAGAGGTCATCTGTTTTGCTCTGTAACACACTCATGTATTCAGTTTCTTGGTTTTCCTAATTAATTCAGTTCAGAAGCAAGCAACATTAATCCCCTTGGAACTATCTGGTGTCCTTATTCACCTGAACAACATATAGCTAATGGGTGCCACTCTGCAACTTCCATATTGTAACACACCATATTGTAACACACAAAATTTGGTTTTGGTAATGGATATACTGGATAGCACAGATAGCTAATTGCAATATAACAGTATTTTCAAATATGGAGGTAACAGTTAGAGGGAAGGTGCCTTCAAGAACTACTAAAATGTAATTGTATAACAACATTAAAAAAAGCAGCAGAAATATTTTTTCTTGAATCTGAGACAAAAAGATATACTCTGTAATTTACAGACTAATTCAATATTTTTTTACATTACTTGGTATAAATACTACAGGACAGATTTTCTATCATAGTTACAGAGACACCATTGTGAAACACAAGCCAGTCCTGTAGGTGTTCTGAAAAGGAGGAAGGAAAACCTGACACTGTAGAGTAACATACTAAGTTTTCTGTGTTACATAAGGTTGCTAACATCAGCTCTTTCACTGCTGCTAATGTCAGATATTTTCATTTCCATTTTCTCTCTTTCAGGTAGTGGCGGAAAATGCCTAGGTGCAGGGAAGGGAATGGGTACATCTTGACATTTAGGACAAATCCTTCACCTCAATGTTTCACAGAAATACTGCATGCAATACTGCATCTCTTCAATAAAAAGTCTTTGGCACACAAGGTGCATATGAGTCTCTGTTTGCACTTAGTGAAGAATGTTTTTTCTTACACAACTAAATAATGTATTATATTATTCATACATAAATATATCTTCATTGACTCTAGTTTGGAAACAGTTATTTAGCAAGGTTAATAAGTATGTATTTTGTGAAGGATGGAATTTGTCTAAGGTTGTCCACAATTTTACTTAAGTGCACTGACCTAATTGATTTTCCTGAATGACTCAGAGCTTCCCTGTACAACTGACTCCAAAATCTTTTCATGAATATAAAACCATTAAAAAATATTTTGAGGGCACATAAAACACAAAGACAAAAATGAACCTTTTTTTAATACCAACTTCTTCATGCTGAAATCCTCACCAATGATTCTTCCTGTTTACAAATACCCTTTTTTTGATGGCAGTGATCAGTATGATTTTTAAAGGAAGTTAGCTGACAATTTTTCCATTATATTTTCATTTCATTTACCTTTCTAGGGAAGGAAGCATTCAGCTGCACTTCTTGTGTATGGAGCTACAGTTTATTAGGTGGAATGTGCAACTCGGACTGTTTTGTAGGTGAATACAAAGTCCAGGAGACACCAGGACAAGAGGTACCCATTTGCAGGCTTTTTCTCCTGTGATTTGTGCCTAATACAAAGAACAGATTGCTCTTCACTGAGTTTTTAAGGGTGCTTATCTTTAAGTATGCTTACTTCGTTATCTTGTCAGAGAAAGCATTGCTTCTCTCTCTAGGGTCAACTATAGAGTAATCCTCTATAGTCAACAATGATATTAAAGCCATGTGAAAAGCAGTATTAGTGAACTGAGCATTTTTTCTTTCTGTAACTGAGAATTGCCCATGAATTTCTGATTCCTGTTCTTCTGTAAGAAACCGTTTTGCGTTTCTGATTAGACACCTTTGCTGGCAAAAACATCTAGTGGAGGCGCTAGAGAAGACCCCTATCTTTAGTAGAGTAGTACCCCAATTAGATTTGGGTTTCTGACACAAATCTGGGCACTCCAGCTTCCAGATTTTCGCACCAACTGCCTTGCAAAGATGTTTATTTAAGAATATAGCAGGAAGATATGCCAGATGGTCCGAGATGCTACACATCCTGGAGACTTAGGCCTAGTTGGCAGTGCTACTTCATACCAGTGAGCCTGAGAAAACAGTCTAAGACTTGGGGACCAGAAATGTCTGCAGGTGTTTGCAAAAGCTTTGACTCCAAGAAATTATTATCTTCTATGATCCTTCCATCTTGCACATGTTCTTTGATCCAGGATAAGCAGCCTTGCAACTCTCACAGAAAGTTTGGTGAAAAGTTTATTATAGTTTCCACAATGGATTCCTTGGTATTAAGGCAGAAAAATTACTTTTTCCCCAATAGACCAGGAACTGTGAATCCTGGAAACCCTGAAACAACTGACCTCAGAGAATTCTGCAAGGTAGATGTGACCTTTGGTCACCACAGTGACCTTTGGTGGTCTTTGTACACAGAGGCTGCCAGGACCCTATCTGGAATTTGAGAAGAATTCTTGATTTTAAGCTGTTTCCATAGAAAAGAACCAACACAATCTAATGGAAATCTGTTTTGCTAGAAAATTTGTAGCCACCTGTATTCCTTACTTCTGCTTATCCCCCAGTTAAAAAGGAAATGCACTTTTTTCCTCCAGAATATTTCATGTTGCTTCTTCCATGTCAGTTACTTTTAATGATACTCTTCAGTAATCTTCTTGAAGGTCATTTTACTATCATTACTGCCAAAGAACCACAGATCTGCTAGTGTGGGACTAGTAAAACAAAAGCACACTTTCTGATTCAAACAGCTTACAGTATGAATATATTCCTGTCTAGCTAGGTGAGATCTCTAAGCTCATACAACAATTTACCCCACCTCCCTACAAGCAGATCACCAAGAACTCAGGAAATTTTAGATTTGCTACTGTGTTTTTTCATTGACACTTATAGTTCCCAGATATGACCACCCAGACAGTGAATGGCAGGACAGAACCGCCAGATCAGGTCCAACGAATCCAAAATGAAAGGTGCATTGCTTGTGTTCTGTGTTTGAAGGAGGACAAACCCAAGTGTGAGAGATGTGACAGCTCATGCACTGAGTGCAAAGGACCTGGTCCTCTCAACTGCACAGTCTGTCCAGCTAGCATGCAGCTCTACCTAGAAGAAAGCCGCTGCCTTCCCTGCTGCAGAGACTCTGATCCAGAAGGCAATGCAGAGTGCTGTGACTGCAGCAAAACTCAAGGTAGGACCATGCTGAAGAGCAGTAATAGTGCTAAAGGGCTTTATGGCTGGCTAGGCTGACATTTAAAAATAAAAAGGGGAATACACTAAAAATGTACTGCTGTTGGCATACTGTGTTTCTACTGCTCCACCACCAGAATAGGATAGGCTTTACACAAATAACAGCAATCACGACTGATGCTGGAGAAAGCAACTTCTTTCATTCACAACTATTATGTTAAATGGCCAGGAATTTCATAAACCTGGTGACTGAGAAGTGCTTTAATCAATGAACAGACATCTGAATCATTGAATTTGTGTACCTGCTAGCTCTTCTGCTTCTTTCTAATTATTTTGAATCAAATAAAGAAGAATGGGAATCCAAACAACACTGCTACAAAAACATAGTTGCACTACTGGAAAAGTAAGCAAACTGAGGTCAATTCTTTTAAAAATGTAAACAGTCCTAAATACTCTACTGTGCATTTTAAGATAAATATACCACACACACGTGTGCACACACACACATACAAACACATGCACATAAGTTCATCTTTTTTTTTTCTTTTTATCTTTTTTAGCTTTTGTAGATGACTGTATATTACAGATCACTGTACGACCTGAGAGAAAAAGAAAAACTACTTTCTTTGTTATTACTTGCATTTTGCTTCTGCTTGTCATTGGAGCCATTGTATTCATCTGGAGAAGATCACAAGCTAAAATCCAGGCTGTCAATAAAGGTGGGTACGAAAAGCTGACAAATCACTCAAAAACCTTTCCTTCCTATGTGAGCAACTACAGCAAGAGTCCAAGTTACCAGGAGGATCAAGTAATTGAATACAGAGATAAAAATAATGAAGATGAGGAGGAGGAAGATGACATTATATACATGAGCCAGGATGGCACAGTTTATCGCAAATTTAGATATGGACTTTTGGAAGATGAGCTTGAATATGATGATGAAAGTTATTCATTCAGATAACTTTTTACTAATTACTTTTACTAATTTGCTAATAGTAAATTAGTCCTGCTCTGTTGTTTCCCCTATGAAATTACAGCAATTAAGTATGTTCAGTTACTTGATAGCATGGTGACCTCCAAATTTCTTGCTAATAGTTATTGTGAGAGCAAAATGGTTTCTAAAAACATTTTTCCTAAAGTTTTGCATAAACCCTTTACACTTCTAATTTGTGCTCCAGATATAGTCTGGTTAAGAGATTATGTTTCTGTGCATGTGTGTGGAGAGCATGTCCTTTCCCAATTTGTATCTTATATGTGCTTTATATGTAATACAAACTTTGCTTTGAACCATGAACACACAGTTATTGAGAACCTTGCCAATCACTACCAGAAATATGATAAACAAGATGAGTATACCCACCTTATGAATGCTGTTAGGATAGGGTGACAGTAGTTCAGTTTTTCATTATTATAATTACTCAGCAATTCATAATAGAACTTGGCTGACTTTACCTAGATTTTCTCTGTTGGTATTACCTGGTGTATCTGTATTCCCTGAAGCCAACACATTCTCCTTTCTAATCTTTATAATATACTTTCCAGGCAATTTGTACATATATGACAAGATGCTTTAAGATTTCTGATTGTGACTACTCCTCATAACTATATTGTATTCACACTTTGTATGAACTGTAACTAAAATATTTTATAGATCAACTTCTGAATAATATTTACTGTGGTGTTTGTCAAATTATCTTTCATTATACTGGATTTACCAAAAACAGAAATACTGTTTACAAGCATGGCACAAAGAACTCCAATGTCCCAAGCAGCTTTTCAATTTCTATTATAAATGTTTCAGGATGTTCAGAAAATGGTAAAGGGGATATTATCACTTGTTTGGTAATTTAACTTAAAGGAACACAGCAATATGATTTTATATTATTATTATTACACAGCTAAAATTTATTAGTTTAAAGAAAAGTATACTTTATGACCCTTTGTTGTGAAAGAATAAATTTTTTAACTCTCCTAAAAGTGCTGTTATTTGTTATGCTTCATTCACTTTCAGATTTCCTTTAGATTTCCAGTGAGAAGCTGCTCAATATGATAAAACGTTAGATTTAATGCCTACAAAGAAATTGTAGCAAATTGAGTGAAAATAGCTGATTTTTATGACTCAAAACTTCAGTAGAATTTTTAAGTTTTCCTAAAGACATCAAGATGGTCTCATCTGCAAGATTAAAGACTTTACAGTGAGGTTTATAGGTTCCACTTCTTTACCTTCTAGTAATTGCACTTCTGGTAAGAAAGAAGAACGTCATGTGACTTCACAAAAGCCAAAACAAGTAGTTATATATATCAAAAGTTACTTCAGAAAGATGCATGTTGCCTTTCACTTAAAATTCTGAAAAAAATCAAGTGGCAAAGAAGCATGAAAAATCAGTTTGCAAGGTCATACTGCTAACCTGCTTTTATTTGTTTAGATTAACAATATGCTTTATTATTCTTGTAAATGACTTGTGACATAACCTATCCATCCCAATCTGACTAGTCAGATGCCAATACCTGTAATGAACACACAGAACAGTGCAACAGGATTCCAGATACTCCAGCTAGCAAATCAGAGTAATCCAGGGCACAGCTCGGATGCCTGTACACAAACACACATCCTATGGGGAAAAAACACGAAGACCTAGAGATGTGCACATGTCTGCAAGGCTATGATGTCATTAGCATCGCAAATGGCTCTATGGCTTCTATGACTGGAGCATACAAATGGAAGGTTTAGGCTTTTTAGGAAAGATCAACTCTAAGTTCTGTTTCAATCCCTTAACATGCTATGATTAACTTCATCATCATTTATGAATTGAGTTTCTGATGTTCAGTTTACCTGAATGGTAAAAAACTGTCAACAAAATGCAAATAAGCCCACATTTTGGAAAACCTGCAAGTCAGTATTTTTTGGACAGTTAACAGGGGGGCCTGAGAAGGAACTCTTAATTCTTCTTAAATGCCAATATCTTACAAAATGGCAGATAATTGCCTTGAAGTTGACACAGTCTTCTTAGAATAGCAGTAAATAACTGATGAAATATATAAGAAGGATATGGTACATGAAAGAGAATCACATTCAAACTTGTTACATTTTTCTGACGTTAAATTTTGACAATAGTACTCAAGGAGACACAAATTTAGCAAACTGTACCACTTTAATGTGTTTACAATTAAAAATCCCTGCTAAGAGCTCACAGGAAGACCAAGAAAACAGAAGTTTGATAATTGAAACTTCATTGTGACCAAGGAAGGCAGTAAAAAACATATAGAAAATACAGCAAAAAAAAGGAAATACTGCTCTTCTGAATTATTTTATTGCCATCTTTAGTGTAAGTCCCTTAACACTCTTTCTTGAAATAAAGGCAGAGAAAAGAGTTTTTGAATCCCACAATTCCTTGGCTTCCACAAAGTTAATTTTCTTTTCTCCTGCTGTCCTGGTTTGGATGCTAGGGGGCATTATGTAAGTGATGAGAGATCGAATAGAGTAACAACAACCAAAAGAGTTTTATTTAACAAACAGCAAAACCCTACAATAAACACAGAGAAAGAACAAACTACGGTCCTCCGGGCTGGCTGCTGGGCTAGTGGAGCAAGGGAAGGAAAGGAAGCTGGCCCATGGATGGTGCTAGTTCCACTCCAGAGCTCCTGGAAAATAAAGAGTGAAAGGAAAGCCTGGGTGGGGCCCAAGGAGGAGAGATACCACTGTTGGGAGCTGCATGGTCCTCAGTGCTGCACTGTCTCTGCTGTGGATCCAGCCACACTGCTGCCCGGGGCTGAGGGAGAGAGCAAGGGAGCAGGGCTGAGATACAGCTGGGACAACAGCTGAGCCATGAAAGGAGGCATGACTTCCATGCCTGCTGTTTTGATAGGGTGCCCATTCTTGCATTTTCTCAGGGCACCCTTCTGAGGCAGGCCACCTCCTCATTGGATGATGGCACTGGGCACCCCCTCCTCCCCGAGACTTCACCACAATGCGACATGGCGCCATTCCCACCAAAATGACTGGTGGCTACGGCCTGTCAGGAGGAGGAACTGCCACTGCCACTATGTCAGCACTGCGCAACACCGGCCACCAATTCAGGCAGCTGGTGCTGCGCCCACCACGCCAACAGGCGCATGCGCAGGCAGGGGCAGGCGGAGGGGCAGGCGGAGTGGCAGGCGGAGTGGCCGGCAGAGTGGCCAGGGCAGCCGCCGCTGCTGCCAGGCACATGTGAGGGCAGGGGCTGGCAGAGTGGCTGGCGTAGACCCTGCCGATGCACTGCAAACCACTGAGATTCATCTGCTTTGCTTTCTTACACAAAACAAAAAAATGATTTGAAAAACAACCCCCTCCCTCCCCCCCATAAGAAACCCCTTGGAAAGAACCCCCTCCCTTCCTGCATGGAGAAGGGAAAGGGAAAAAAGTATTTTAAAACGAGTACATTTTCCACTCCACGACATGTGCTTTCTCTTCCACCCACCACAGTGATAAAGATATCTCAAAGTAATTAAATAACTCTGAAAAACAGAGCTGATATGGGATTCTTTCCACTAGACTAATTTTCTTTTCATCAGTCTCAAGTTCCTGTTATCTTCAGCAGATTTCTCTAACCCTCTTGCTTCTTTTCCACTTCATGCCTTCTTCCTGCCCCTTTCTCTTTGCTGCTCTTTTTCATTCA
This sequence comes from Neodrepanis coruscans, assembly GCA_013400695.1. NCBI lineage: Eukaryota > Metazoa > Chordata > Aves > Passeriformes > Philepittidae > Neodrepanis > Neodrepanis coruscans. Next base: position 11,140 of record VYZS01014342.1, on the reverse strand, counting down.
GAGTTTCCAAGGTCCTTCAGTCTTCAACAACTACTTCTACTTTCTGTAGTCTTTTCCTAGTGAACTCACTCTCCTTACCTTTTCAGAAGGAAAGGTCTACCAAAAACATCTCATACAAATCACATCTCCTACATAGTTTCACTACCCACTTACCTCTCACATAATCAAGTAACTTGATTCCAAAGGCAAATGTAAGCTACCGATGTTCTTTACCCACAATTTCCACAGAGTTATGTAAGTAGGGAAAAGATTTCTCCTCCCTGACCTTTAAGTTTTGCTAAAAAGATGGTGGAGAAAAGTAGACAGTAGATTTCAAATGTCTGAAGGCCAAGATTTCCTCTTCAACAGGCTATTCCATGATCAAACTATATTCTCACTGTATATATGTATATCCTGGATCACAGAATCATAGAATGATAGAACACCCTGCGTTGAAAGAGACCGTATTTTAAGGCACTTGGTTTTCTCGTGGAAAGTAGCATATGTTTCAAATACATACTTGTTGTGGGTTACAGATAAAGCTGTTTTTCCCTCCTTCTGTTCTGGGAGGGCGGGGTGGGGACCGGTGGGGATGGGGCCAGTCCCCAGCATAGCTGCATTCCCCGCCCACAGCGTTGGTGCAGGCGTGGCCCCTCTTGGGCCGGCAGGAGCAGCTGCCGAAGCCCAGTTTTACCTGCGGGGGTGCGGTGGCCCCTCCCCCACTGTGCTCCCACCGGGCGGTGTGGCCATCTTTGGTCGGGGCTTGGCACTGCCGCGGTCCCGTGTCGCCACGTGGCGCTTGATATGTGCCCGGCTCTCCCTGCGGCACAGGTGGTGGCGGCGGGCACGGCAGCGGCTCTCCTGACAGCACGGGTGGTGCGGGTGGTGCGGTTGCCACCAGCGCGCGGGCGGTCCTAGCCGGGCATGGTGGCGTGTGCCTGTAGCCCCAGCTGCCGGGGAGGCTGGGCTCAGCGGATCGCTTGAGCCCAGGAGTTCTGGGCTGCAGGGTGCTGTGCTGGGTGGGCACCAAGGGCACCTCCATAACTGGGACTACCCGGGACGCCGTGCGGGGCCACGGGGGGACCCACTCTTCTGGCCCGGGGGCCAGCGCACTTCTGGCCCATCCCTGAGCTCCCGTGTGCATGTGGGGCCTTACTGGGGGCGGGGCCCAGGCGCTAATCATCCAATCTGAGAAGGCAGGTCCCCTGGGGGCCATCTGAGCATGTCCACAGAGGGGTCCCCTATAAAAAGGCGAGAGGGGGTGCCCACTTCCCTTTTCTCCGCAGGATGCAGCCGTGGCAACATTGCTGCTCGTCTCTGCACTGAGTCTGACCCCTGCATGTGGACTGATTTGCGACCCAGCGGCGACGGCACGGATTGAAGACCACATCTTTCCATCAGCACTGGTATTCCTTCCCGGGAAAAAGGGGGCGTGGCCATTAGCGGTTTTTCACATTGTCTTAGTGCCTTTCCAGGGCCCCAGCGGAGACTTGGCGCTACCCTAAAGTCTTCCTGGTCGGCCGCGGGACCCGGGAGAGCTGAGGTCACGGTCCTTCTCTAATTGTCTCGGCATCTCTTCAGGAGCCCCGACAGAAAAACCAGCGCTATCCTAGAGCTTTCCCATCCAGACGCAGGGTCTGGGAGAGCTTAATTTGTCTGTCCTTGCGCTTTATTGTCAGTTTTCTGTGTGTGTGAAATAAACCTTGTTACTTGTGTGTTTTCTTTTGGGTGTATGTGGCTTCTCTCAGATCTCTCTTGTCAATACCACGCTTCCTAATGGTAAAACCACGACAATACTTTTGTAATAAAGAAGTCTACTTAGCAATCAAATTTCGTACTTTAACTATTACTTACAGAAGAATTATGATTTAAGAATAAGTCACTATTCTACCCAAGTCACCAGTGTTCAAGTACCTACTGGGGTGATGACAGAATGAGGACAGAACACCTTTCAGAGCAGACCAGAATTAGATATTGATTCTTTCAGATCCCCTTAATCTCTTAAATGTATATGTTCTTTCAAGCCTGAAGCTAAGGAGCAACAAGACATTCAGTCTGATGAGGAGCATACAGATATTCCAACTAAAGGCTCAAAAGCAGTTTTGAACCGAAAGACTTTAAGAAGTTTTTTCCGCTCTTGTTTTTCCCTAATTAGTACATATCTAAGACAATAATAAGCAATCACATCAAATAACCGATGATTAAACATTGTGACTGTACACAGAAATACTCACAATAACTAGGAATATAGGTGTTAAAACACAAAATTAACGGGAGACACACATGCAACTTCTGTTCTCCTTTCAAAGTAGGTACTGTATGTTCCTACCTTATTGATTGTTTACTATGGATCAGAAATATCTAAGAAGCTGTCCAATGTATTTTGGTGCATTGTGCCACAGATCACAACATACATGCACTGTGATTTCACTGATTGTTGACATGACAAAAGCTGATTTTTTCCCTTGGAAAAGATATGTTACAAAGTATGCAGTAATCATGACTTTTTCCTCCCAGCACCCCTCTTCAGATTTAGGTTTATACTTGAGGGAGACCTCAACTTGAACTTCAAAACACAGATGCACTTATTTACTGTTTGAATTATTTTGCAGGCATATATTATACATTTAATTGAATAGCAGAAATATAAATAAGTATAATTCTATTCTATCTCATTTATGTTGTTTATACAGCATCTAAATAAGCAGATTTTGTTTTTCAGGAGGAGTTTAGGTACCATACTTCTTGCTCAATTTTTTTTCTAGTGCTCCTCCATTGTTTCTCACTATGTGTCATGTCTAAAATTCTCACCCAATTTTTTTTAATCCTTTCTCTTCCTTCTTGTCACCTAACATCATCAATTCCCATTTCTTCCTTTTTATTTGATGCAAAAAAAATAACATAATCATTTAATTATCTCATTGTCAGTAACAAAAATACAAAAAGTCCAAATATAAATCTTACTGCATTCATTGCACTGAATTCTACCTTCTTTTAGTGCCATATCTATGCACTACGGAAGTGCAAGATAACTGCACATTCAAAAGAATTAAATTATAAATTTAAATTAAAAAATTAACAGTTTAAAATATTAAATTTAAAAAAAAAGGAAAAAAGGTACTACATTTTGCAACTCTGAGGCATGAAAAAGCAAGAAGAACAAAATTCTCAGACATTATAGAAGACGACAAGTACATAAAGTCAGCACCTTCAGTTACGTAATGAATTATATATTAATTGTCATTATCCATAACATTTATAACTATTAGTCTCCCTAAAAACACAAATCTTTTCAAATACACCTCTAAAGCAACAGATAATACAATGTCTTTAAACACCATTCAAGAAAGTACAGCCCTCTGTTTATGACTTTTCTTTCATCTTTCTACCATGAGTTTTTGGAAGATGAATATTCCAGATTGCAGTCATGTTATAATCCCTCTCTCGTGTGTGACAGGAAGAAGAATAATTTTAAGTGGGGTCCTGAACAACAACAATAAACTTTTCAACAAATTAAACAGGAGATTGTTCACGCAGTAGTTTGAGGGCCAGTCAGGATAGGACCAAGATGTGAAAAATGTGCTCTACACTGCAGCTGAGGAGAATGAATGTTCCTGGAGTCTTTGGAAAAAAGCACTAGGGAAGACTTGAGAACCACCCCTAGGGTTCTGCAGCCAGAAACACAAAGGATCTGAGGCCTGCTATACCCTAAATGAAAAAGAGACACTGGCAGTTTATGAAGGAGTTCATGCTGTTTCAGAAGTGATTAGCACTGAAGCATAGCTCCTACTCACACACTGACTGCCAGTGTTGGGCTGTATGTTCAAAAGGAAAGACTCTTCTACATGTCATGCAGCTGATGCTATGTGAAGTTAGTTGGTCACATTAATCACACAGCAAGCTCTCGGAATTCATCACAAATTAGCCCAAAGGTGAAGATTTCAAACTCTCATCATCATCAGAGGAGGAAAATGTAACCTGTGCTGAGGAGGCCTCACCGTATATCACCCACCAGAAAATTAAAAGCAATATGACCTTTTCACTGATGGTTCCTGCTGTATTTTAGGGATACATTGAATTTGGAAAACTGATGTTTTCCTATGACCTCTCCTATGAGACCACAGAAGCTATTGAGTGAGAAGGTGGATTAAGTCAAGTTTCAGAGTTGAAAGCCATCCAGCTGCCTTTAGATATTGCTGAACGAGAGAAATGGTCAGCATTCTACCATGAATTCTTCATGCTATTATCTCTGATTCATGATAGCAACAATGGTAGCAAGAGCTCTGTGGGGTTGGCTAGACCAATGGAAAAGGATAAATTAGTAGCCCAAAGATTAACCCAGCTGGCCTATGGAATTGTGGCAATATATCACTGGCTGGGTAGAGAAGTTGATTATAAAAGTATGTAATGTAGATCTCTGCTTACCCAAGAGTCGTGCTACTGAAGAACACTGCAACAATGGACAGATGGATCAGGCTGTCAAGATATTAAAGTATCTCAGGTGAATCTGGACTGGTGAAGTAAGAATGAATTATTTCTGGGTCTTATCTTGATTTTTTTTTTTTCCTCAGAACAGCCATTATATAGTATTGAATAGCTCTAGGTAGTTCTAGGTAGGATATTTTTCTAGTTGTGTTCCCTCCTGACTTCTTCCACAGCCCCAACATGTTTATTGGCAGAGCAGAGCAAGAAACAGAGAAGGCTTTGATACTGTGTCAGCAGCACAAGAAATAGCTAAAATAATATGCTGTGTTCATTGTTTTCATCAGAAATCTGAAATACAGCATCATATGAGCTGCTATGAAGAAATTAACTCCATTCCAGTCAAACTCAGTACACATACATACATGCATCATATACCAAATGATGCATGATACATGATACTACAAAGAGCTCCAAGAGACGAAAAACATATGGGTTTACGTAGTGCTTTACTAGGGTTTTCTTCTGTCAGATGAAAGAAGTTGTCTTCTTTGAGTTCAAGATGTTTAGCTGCCTTTTTTTCCTTTCAATTTCTTCTTGAATTGCTGAATTAAGTGCCTCTGCAAAAAGGGAAGAAAAGAATATTTAAAATCTGGTCTAAATTCTGAAAACAATAGCCAGCAAAAAAGAGTGCATTATAGAACACCAGAAAACAATCACAGAGACAGAATGTATTTATTACTATGAAGTTTGAAAGACAACATCCTGTTTCTAAAATGAAATGCCTTTATGCTTCTGACACCTTTATGCTCTAAACACCACTTTTTTTTTCTTTCAAGACAACTTTTTAAAAAAAGTAAACAGAATTTCATTGTTTCAGATAATTTTTTTTTTAAAGAAATGAACAAATTAGACCAGTGCTTTTACAACAAGCTCATGATTTTCAAGATACTCCACAGATGACTGAATCGCGAATAAAATTTTTAGGCTGAAATTAGTAAGTACTCATAGTATGGAAGTTGTGGGATCTTTCTTTTTTTAATATGTCTAATTTATATATTAGTAGATTCAGCTTATACTTTTAACAGAAAAGTAAGAGGTAAAGCAAAAAACATCGTATTGTATCACACCTCGAATTCAAAAGAACCCAAAATAATCACTGAGTTCAACTCCCTAACCCTAGTATGAATATCCAAAACAATCATATGACTAGGAGCATCATCCAAATGCTCCTTGAACTCCCATAGTCTCCATGCTGTGACCACCTCCTGAGGAACCTGTTTCAGTGACCCAATATATTCTGGGTGAAGAACTTTTTTTTCCTAATATCCAGTCTGAGTTCCCCTTGGAAAAGCTTCTTTATTCCCTTTCCTTGTGTCCTGTTGTGTCTCTGGTCCCCAGATAGATGAGACTGGCACCTTCCCTTTTCCTGCCTGGCTTGAGGAAACTGCATGCTGTGATACAAGTCACATCTCAGTCTGCTCTTCTCCAAGATGAATAAACTAAATGGCTTCAGTTGCTCCTCAAAAACTTTGCCCTCAAGGCCCTTCACCATCTTAGACTCTCCCGTCTGTACACACTGTAGAGATTGATAATACTGAGATGCCCAAACTGTATACAGTATTCAAAATGCGGACATACCAGTGGAGAGTAGAACAGGCCCATCACCTCCCTCCATCAGCCAGCAGTGCTGTGCCTGAGGCACCTCAGTGCACAACTAGCTCTCCAGGCTGCCAGAGAATTCAGCTAAATGATATCCAACTTGCCTTCGACTAGATCCTTTTCTCTGAGCCTGTTCTCCATCTTATCATCCCCGAGTTTGTACATATACCCAGGATCACCCTACCTGTTGTGGATCTGGTTTCATTTTTTTTGGATTTTCTCTTTTCCCTGCCAGTGTCGGGAGGCTGTTCTCGGCCCCTCCCCACTCCAGGGCAGGACTGGGAGAGTCTCTATGGGCACAGCCTGCGGCAGCAGCACAGGCAGTGCCAGCCAAGCCATGCTGGCAGCGCCTGGTCCTGCGCTTCCTGGGGGTGGCTGCCACCCGAGACCGGGCTCTCCCCCACCCCACCTTGCTTGTGCTTTTTCCTGTGAATAGTGTTTCTAGGAAGATGAGCAAGCTGTCTTGTTTGGGTTGATGCCTTAAGGGGTATGCTTAAGATTTGAGAATTCACTATAGTTAGGCAGCTGGATAGCTTAGAATATTGAGAGCAAAGGACAGTCTGTCTTTCACATGTTTGCATTTTTGTATATAGATAAGGGGGGGGTAGCAAGTCAAAACAGAGTTAGGCTTCCAGGCCTGGTAGGGGCTGGACTGGGGTGGGGATAGGTAATAAGGGACCATCCTGTTGGGTGTTTAGGGGCATAGTAGTAAGATGGGGTTTAGTTAGGTAGTGTGTGATGGGTGGGCACTAGAGATTATAAAAATGGAGAGATTGTTATGAATTTCCTCTTTGGATCATCGGACATCACCAGTAAAGCTGCGCTCTCCCTTCACTGCGTGTTTGGCTCATTTTCTTATCTCGCCCTGCTGGCAACAGGGTGAGGTTGGACTCTAAGGGAAAATATAGGCATAGATCAAGGCATTGTGAGTGGAGTGTAGAGGCAGTCAGGGAAAGAGGTCTGCTTATGTTTTGGCTTGTGAATACAGTTTCCAAGTTTCCAGGAGCAAGCTGTGCTCACTAGGGTTAGTTTGGATGTCCAGGTGAAAACAAAGGCATAGAACAAGGCAGTGTGAGTGTAATATACAGCGGTCAAAGAGAGAGGGCTACAAGTGTTTTGCCTTCCAAATAGTGTTTCTAAGCAGCAGGACCACACTGGGTTCATAGAGCTGCTTTTAGACATTGAAGTGAAAATGAAGGAGTAGGGCAAGGTAGTGTGAGTGGAGTGTAGAGGTACACAAAGAAAGAGGCCTGGATGTGTTTTGCCCTGTGAATAGTGTTTCTTAGGAGACGGAGCAAGCTGGGCTCTTTGGGGTGAGTTTGGACATCCAAGTGAAAAGGACAGCATGGAGCAAAGCAGTGTGAGTGTTGATTCATGATGTGTGTGGAGGTTTCTTATTTCTGTAAAACTGCATCCTAGGTATTTTGTCGTTCACAATTTTAGTATTTTTTCCATTTCATTTTGATCTTTAACTAAGCCATGATGAATTTCACCTTGCTGATTTCAGATAATTTTCTCCATCTAATCAGGACTGCTTTGAATTTTAACCTGTTTTCAGAAATGTTGATAGCTCTCCCCAGGTACATTTTCTCATTTTAGTAAGGAAAAGGTGCCTTCTCCTGCATTCAAATTACTAAAGAATTAAAAGACTTACTAAAGAAGTAAAAAACAGAACTACATAAAATTCTTGCAGACTTTATTAATCAGCCTCCGTAGTTTTTCCTTTTTGGAATCCACTACTGAGCTGGATTTTAGCCAGTTTTGAACTTAACTTACAGTAATTTTATCTAGACTATTTCCACATTAAAGTAGATCAGACAGGCCATTGACCAAGTGTATTCAAAGTCTGGATTTCCCCAATAATTTTATTTTTTTTTAAANAACGTGCTCTCCCAGGCCGAGCTATAGTCCAGCCCCCCTTCCCAGCATTTCTTCTGGGTCTCCCAGGCTGATGGGAAAAAAACCCTTGGTAACCTGGCTACTCCTCCCAGCCAGGTTGTAGGCATGAGAGAGAGAGTTATTTTTTCTTTGTCTTCCTCTGTGGTTTTAACCCAAAACCATTACAGCCAGTTATCCTGACAATGGCAGGAGAGGATTATTTTCGTGTCATTTGTTGGCAAATTCACAGTGACAGGCTCTTAACTCTTAGGTGAACAGATTTTTTCCTTTGTTAGCTGGCCAGCCTTGCATGTTGCCACCTCATTTATTAATGTTACAATAATTCAGATGCATGGGCATAACTAACATAGAGTAACTGAATACAAGCATATTGTTAAATCCTTCTGTTTTACACTTAAATTAGCTAAGTTCTAAACCAACATAGGGATATTATTTATTGCAAACAAAGACAGAAAGGAGCTTTTGCTTTCTTTCATTTTTATTCTTTAGAACAAAGGTTCACACATAATACGATAGTAAATAACTTACAAAAGTTGAAGTCTTTTATTTTAACAAACAAGCATTTTAAGAAAACTATACACAAGAAGTACTAACCTAGCCATACTGACTGAAAACAATCTGTTACTCATAGGCTCACACACCAGTATACCACCTTGCAAACATGCAGCCCTACTTCCTGACATGGTAGCTGTGGTCTTCAACCTGGCACATCCTGGTGTTTCCTGCACTGTCTGGAACTCTGCCCCCATGCACTGGGCTTCTTTGACACAAGATGTTGATGTTTGTTTTTCTAATTTTTCTTCTATTTCAGAGAGTATCACAAATGGCACATTTGGAAACATAACAATTAGTGTATCTTGAAAGTTCATGTCTTCAAAGAAAGCAATGTCAATAGAACTGACAAAACACAATTTTCCCTAGTAATTTTTAAACATTTAGTCATTAAAGAAAGCACACACGAACTACATCCAGTTCAGCAGAATTTTATTTTACTGTATTCTTTACAATGTATTGCATTTTGCCCAGACCTCTGAAAAGTGATCAATTTCTTTATTCTTTCCCCTCTTGAAGATTCATATGGATATAAATAATTTCTCTAATTATGCAGTCCATTTATTTTAAGTAATTTCACCCCTATTTGAATTCCTTTTAACCAGAATTATAATGCATGTGCTATAGAGTTTTTTAACTATTAATTTCCTCCTTGCCTGCCAAAATTTAAAAAAAAATAAATAAAACCTCTGTCATAGAAGTAATGTTCTGTGGACACAAACAGAAAACAGCTGAAATGCTCATAGATATATAGAGATATATATAGATATATACCTAATTCGAGTGTGAAAAGCATGTGATGTGTATTTTATCACCATCACAAAATACACATCTTTTTATTTTTACTGGCTTACTGCTACTGCTAAGTATTTAATTACAAATTCAAGAAGACATTTATGTATGAAGTATAAAGTAATTCTGAATTCATACTATAGCAGCAAGGACTGTGATCAAGAATAAACAAACCTAAGTGCTGCTGTAATTACGTTTTTCCTTAAGCAGAAGTGTTACTCCCTAAATCTTACCTTCTTTGAAAACTACTTTGTTTTTTTGCCACATCTCTGGAAAAACGTGAAATAGTATTTTTATGCTAACTCTTCCTGCAAGCTTCAATTGTGTCTCATCTGTGCACATTTTAGGTTTCAGTTCTCCTGATGCACTCACTGATGTGCATTAAAGCATGTACTTGCAAAATCTAGCTGCATAACACAGTCAAGCAGTTTTCATCTTATGCTATAAAAATCACAGATTCACTTTTCAGAGAAATGCTCTACTCTGTTCTGGTTTGGCCAGAGGGGGGTTTTTTGATCCTTTTTTTTTTTTTTTTTCATTTCCAGTTGTGACCAGTGAACAGATTCCTTTTGACATATTTAATTAGGAACCAATGCATATTATGAAATTTTAAACAGCAGTAGGTGCTAAGTACCAGATCCAAAAGCAAGAATTAACGGGCAAATCTTGAAAAGATGGCAAGTAAGTCATGTATATGATACAGGAATGCAGACATAATTAAGTACACAAATAAACTGCATATATGTTCAGACCAAAAGTCATTATTAACTTTTTGATTCTATTTTCACTGCTACAGCTTCTCTAAAGTAGATGAATGTCCATTCAACGTGGCTTACAATCCACCCAGTAGATACCACTGTAACAGGTATCTTACTTCACCAAATTTTATAATCCTTGCCTATTCTGACCTTATAAATTGAGTTCCAATGCTTTTACAAGCAGCTGAATATTTCATACATGTGGTAGTCTGTGATAGTTTTGCTCACTTGGTTGTGGCAGTCTCAAGTGAGACACAAGCACGTCTGTGTGTGCACAAATCTGAATCTGAATCTTTATTTGTTCCCTTCCCCTTTATACCCTTTTCAAACAGCAGACAATGTAAAGTGGTTAATGGCTGAAGATGTTCTCTTCCAGACAGCTCTTGCAGGATTTACTGGACAGCTTTCTATTTACTATCCAAGGCATCATCTCTGGGCAGAGATTGCCAATTTGCACCTAATTGCCACAAGTCATCACCAGATGCAATCTGTTGAAGGTATAACAGTCTTTACAGATGCATTTGGCTGTTCTTGAGAGGCAACAGTGGCATGGCAAGACCCAGAGACAAGGCAGTGAAAACAAGAAGTAAAATGTGTAGAAAAAGCATCAGTACAAGTTCTGGAACTCCTAGCAGTCTGTTTAGCTTTTGAAATATTTTTGAACCAGCCTGTAAATATAGTAACAGATTTAGTTACACAGTAGGTATTGTATCTCGTTGGAAGCTTCCTTTCTTAAAGATGTGTCTAACACTCTTTTGTTTTCAGAACTCTGGACATAGTGGTTTCTCTTGAACCACAGAAAAGTTAACTATTACATTTTGCATATTTCTTCTCATACAGATCTGCCGGAACCAATAGAGGAAAGGAATCGTTGAGCAGATGCAGCGGCAATGTCAGCTGTGGTCCCTAATATTCTTAAACAAGCTCAATTATCACATGCTTTTTTCCATCAGAATGCAAGAGCTTTGAAATATCAATTTTGGCTCACAATGAAACAAGCTCGAGACATTATTATGTCTTGCCCAGACTGCCAACATTTCACACCCTTGCTATCTAAGGAAGGGGTGAACCCTCAT
>VYZS01014341.1:1920-48124 GCA_013400695.1 Neodrepanis coruscans | reverse complement strand
GAGCTTAATTTGTCTGTCTTCACTCTGGATAGCACTTGAAAAACAACCAAGCTGTCAATGGATAACCAAGCTTGTCCAGTGGCCCTGAGGTTTTCCAGGAAATGTGGTGAGCCTGCAGTCCTCATGTCAGCACACATGTAGGACCCTATGTAAGGTATTATTATCCAGTGAGGGAGGCCACCAGAAACAGCCTGGACACAGCCAGCTGGAGCCAAGCAGGAGACAGGTGATGCTTTCTCATTACTTCCCAGCTCCATGAGCCAATGCAACCCAGCCTTACTGCCTGGGGCTTCTTCGAGGCAAGTTTGGAAAACTACTTCAAGTAGTACTTGGGTGTCAAACAGCATTGGGGCTGAGGCTACGCAGGTCAGGCCTAGACTTTGAGGAGCTACCCAGATATGCCCCTAGAGACCACTACTCTGCTCCCATTAAGGAAAAGGCAACCCAACATGCATAACCAAGAACAGTCACTCATTTGAGAGAGGGCACAGTATCTCAGAAACTAATTCTTTCACAGCCCATAGAAGCATTGCAAGTCTGAGGATCTTTATTACGGCTAAAGGGATGAGTTACACTCTGCAATGTCCACAGGAAGCAAATCGTAGTACCAATGTGTTACTCACTTTGGGTTTAATGACAGGATGAGAGACTGAACAGCTGTTCTCAAAGTACCATGGCAACTCCAAAGGCTAGCAGCAAAAACAAGATACTAAACCTGGAAAAGACCAATTGGCCCAACAAGGGCTTAGGAAAAAAGAAATTATCGCATTGATGCTGGAGGAAAAAAAAGAGTTCAAACATCAGCAAGTAAGAGCATCCTCAAAGGCGAATCAGTAACACGGGGATGGACAGAACAGGCAGGAGAGAAGGGTCACTCAGGGTTAGTCATAACCACAGCTGGACCAGATCACAGCAATGCATGACATGAAGGAACATGCTCTACCTTTTATGAGGTGTGTTAAATTAGTCTACTTTCCCCTCTTCCCAGCCACCCTGCAGTCCAGGAGTTAGTTACACCACTGTGCACAGATCTAGTTAATGAGGGTGGTCCACAGCCCCTGTCCCTTGTAACAGACCCATGTTACTCACTGGGGGCTTCAGAAGTTGCACAAGAGGACAGGGACTGGTGGAAGCTCCAGACAACCACCCAGCACTACTTTGCGTTCTAATTATGCAGCAGTCCCAGACAAGGCTACTAAAGCTGTGTCTCTGGATACACTGACCCTGCCCTACGGAGGGCATCTGGCAGTGAATCCCAACACTCCTTAGGCCGACCTGGACTCAGCTGGATAAGAAAACAAGGAGAAAGACACTGGAAGTACAGTAAGAGCTTTGAGCATTCCACAGAGAATTAATATGGCCTGTAGTTCCAGTAACTGGAGAAAACGGAGATCTGGAAAGCAAGAAGAAAAGCAGGTAAGTTCCTATACTCCTTTGATCATGGAAGCAAAAGCACATAATACATGAGGGAGGACTGAGCTTCACAGCATTACACACTCCAGCACTGCACTACTGAAGGGCACACCTCCTGCTGCTGTCCCTGAACGAGCTTGGAGCACAAAGTTACTTGCTAAACGTGGCAGCCAGGCCAGCTAGAGAGGTGGAACTGAGCACTGATCTACTAGAATCTAGGTTGCTGAGGTCTCCACGCTTCTTTACAGAACCCTGGTGTTTCTTCTCATCCAGCTCACAACTGAGAACACAAGTGTCTACTTGCTCCTTTCCGTCTAGTCACTAGCTCAGCAGATAGTCATACCACTATACTTATCCTACAGCTGTCTGCTAGGCAGTGCCAGCCAGCTTCTTAGATCCAGAGCACTGATTCATCCCTTGTTTTCAGCAAATTGAACAGCATAACATCAAATCTGATCTGAGGTGCTCTCAAAATCCAGACTTTAAAACAAAGCCCCTTCTCAAAGGCCATTACCTTGTCCTTCAGTTGCTGGCAAAGCTGCAGTGAAACTGTGAAGAAGACAAGGGCATCATTTAACCACGGGACAACACATTCCACTTTATGGACATGACTGACTTCATACCGCTGGCTGCCAAACTCACTGGAGGGGAAAAAAAGAGCACAGCTTCACACACAATGGCATAAAACACAGCTCAACTGTCCTCCATTGCCACAGGAGATTATGATTTCTACCACATTTAAATCAGCACGTGGCAAAGTCACAGAATGCAAATGCTCAGTTCACCTCTGACCAAATTTACAGTTAAGCTACAGGGGTGAAGGCAGAAACTTCACCACATTCCAAGAGGCATAGAGGCAAGAAATGCAGACAGCAACACCAATAACTGAATGCTCATTGTGGTTGAGAACTCTCATCTCTAGATAAAACTCACGGCACTGTATGGATGCTCTTAGAAATTCACATCTTTGGGCCAAGCCATTAAAGAGACAAAATAGAGCACAGCAAATGCCTCAGTCCAGCTTCTCCACTTCATAGATGCTATAAGGAGAACTGCACATGGCTATTTGGATCTCACCCTCAGCACACACCTACATCTGTTATCCAAGAACACTATCCTTGCAATGACTGTACTTACAACATGGCCCCAGGGTTGTGCAAAATGGACCCTCCAGCAGGCTTGAAGTTCTAGAGAAAGAAAAGGTCATTAGGATTCTGATGCAGTAAACAAACCCCTTAGAAGAAAGGCATTTAAGGTTTGCACTTTCAGTAGTCTGACATCAAGAAACACCCACATTCTGTCTGCCTGGATACTCCATTTATATGTAATCCATGTTTTTAGATCCCTTCCTGCTCCTTCATTAAAAATATTCTACACAGTGGCTGAGTTCGGCTTAGCTCCAAATTTTAGTACTACAAAAATAAGATGAGAATATCCAGAAGAAAAAAAAAATTCAGGAAAATCTTCCTTTTGAAAGGACTGCATTTTGTAAGGCTTAGGAGTTTAATGCTGTTTTTACAAATTTATTGGGTTTGTGTGGCCAGGTTTTGGTAGCGGGAGTGCTACCCCTTGGAGTGGTGGCTCCAGGACAAGCCCACTGCTGGCTAAGGCCAAGCACAGCACAGATGGCAGTGACACCTCAGGGATAAGGAATTTCAGAAGATAAAAAAAAATATAATTATTGTGCAGAGGTGATTGTGGCTGGGGAAGAGCAGAGTGAGAATATGAGAGAGGAACAGTTCTGCAGACAGTTCAGGCAGTGCAGAAGGGCGGGCAAGAGGTGCTCAAGGTGCCAGAACTGAAGTTCCTCTGCAGCCCATGGTGAAGACCACAGTGGGGCAGCTGTGCCCCTGCAGCCCATGGAGGACCACAGGGATGCAAAGATCCACCTGCAGCCCAGGGAGGATGCTACAGCAGAGCAGGCAGATGTCTGAGGTTGTGATCCCATAGGAAACCCACGCTGGAGTAGGATTCTGGCAGGGACCTGAAGACCCGTGAAAAGAGAAGCCCACGCTGCAGCACGTTTCCTGGTAGGACTCATGACTCTGGGGGGATGCATGTTGGAACAGCCTGTGCCTGAAAGACTGTACCCTGAGAAAGAGTGACCCACACTGCAGCAGTTCATGGAGAACTGTTGCCCACGGGGTGGACTCACACTGGAAAAGTCCAAGGAACACTGTCACCCATGGGAGGGACCCCATGCTGGAGCAGGGGAAGGACTACAACTCCTCTTCCTGAGCAGCAGCAGGAAAAAAGTGTGACAAACTGACCATGATCCCCATTCCTGTCTCTCTGTGCTGCTGGGAGGGAGAAGCTAGAGTTCAGAAAGGAGGAAGAGGCAGGGAAAACAGGTTTTTAAGATTTATTTTACTTCTCATTATCCTGCTCAACTTTGTTAGTAATAAATTCAGTTAATATCCCCATTTTGAGTCTGCTTTGTCCATGACTATTTGGTGAAGAATCACTCCTGGTCCTTACTGCAACTCATGAACCTTTGTTATATTTTCTCTCCCCTGTCCAGTCACAGAGGGGAGTGACAGAGCAGCTTTGCTGGGTCCTGGCATCCCATCCAGGGTCAACCCATGATATCAAGCTGACCCATGCAACAGATGTCCATCAAAACTCCATTTCGTAAACCCAGGATGCTACTTTGATGTAAACTGTATTAATATAATTATGCCCTTCCAAAATTATGAAAAATTATCAAACCATATTTTAATTCCTTGGTAAAATATAATTACTGGCTTTCTCCAAAGCACTGGTATTTCTTTTGGGCTAAGCAGCCATGGCCCAAACTAGATTTATAGCCAATGCTCCATTTGCAGCAGAACTTAACACAGAAACTTAGCACCAGCTAAGTCATTTCTGCATTATCTTATGCCCATAACATTGTACAGGTAGCAGCGTGATCTCCCCCTCACAGTGGGATGCAACGAGAGGGCACTAAACAAGACTCAGGAAATAGCAGACATCACCTTGGTTGTGCTAGGCTGCAGCACGTGGAGCTGGTAGACAGTGAGGCACAGCTTGTTCAGGTTAATATAGAAATTCACAAGGATGTCTGGAGGCAGTACCGGGGTGAACATTTTCTGGTGAGAAAATAAGTAGTTTCTTTGTCACTGAAAGTATTATCATTTCTAACGCTGGGAAATCACTGCTTTTGCCTAAGCCACACTACAATTACAATGGCAAGAGAGACATTACCAGAGAAACAAAGACTGAGCAGCTGCAGGCAACGGTTGTTTCTCTTCCTACCCTTGATCAAATGGTATGTGCATGACAGTGACAAGAAAGAATGGAGCAGTGTTGACAAGGGCAAATCATCCCCGGACAAGACTCTTGGGCAGAGAACAGAACTTACTCTCTGAGAACCAGAGCCTTCATGCCTAAGTCATCTGTGCTCCCACAAGAAGATACAGAGCAGCCAAAACCACTCAGGGTTTGCACTTGCTTCAGCTCTGCCTCAGGAGACACTTCAGAAACCCAGTTTCACTAAGAAGCTACCCAACATCCAAACTGTTATATGCTGCCAGATCTGTATGGAGATCTAGACCACCATATACTTACCGTGAGACCACTGGAGGCAATTTCTGATAGAGTCAGAGTGGCTGGAGTGGTCAGCCGATTTCGGGCTCTGGAGAGCTGCAACATCACAGCATCCATAAGCTACAAGATAACATACAGAACAGGGCTGAGTGTGATACCCAGACAGGTCTGGACAGTCTGCACCAGAATCCTGCAGTCTTCTGCAAGTGTTACACCAACCACCACCACCCCCCCACCCCGACTCTTGCCCTTCCAGGAAGTATTGGAAAGGGGTGGTTCTTACATAAATGCAGTTTAACTGTTACCACCAGCAGACACTTGTGAGACAGGCTAGGAGTGTTCCACATCAGATGAAAGAACAGTTAATCATTACAAGAATACCAAGAGAAGATGAGCTCAATTAATGATGCCACTGAAGCATCAACAAACTCATCATCAGCTTTTCTGAAGAGCAGGCATTAAGGAAAATCAACACACTACTTTCTTGTTCTCCCCATTCCTCTATCATGGGTGCAACTGCTGAATGGGCTCTCCCTGTTCACAACCAGCTATGAACANATGGCAGTGACACCTCAGGGATAAGGAATTTCAGAAGATAAAAAAAAATATAATTATTGTGCAGAGGTGATTGTGGCTGGGGAAGAGCAGAGTGAGAATATGAGAGAGGAACAGTTCTGCAGACAGTTCAGGCAGTGCAGAAGGGCGGGCAAGAGGTGCTCAAGGTGCCAGAACTGAAGTTCCTCTGCAGCCCATGGTGAAGACCACAGTGGGGCAGCTGTGCCCCTGCAGCCCATGGAGGACCACAGGGATGCAAAGATCCACCTGCAGCCCAGGGAGGATGCTACAGCAGAGCAGGCAGATGTCTGAGGTTGTGATCCCATAGGAAACCCACGCTGGAGTAGGATTCTGGCAGGGACCTGAAGACCCGTGAAAAGAGAAGCCCACGCTGCAGCACGTTTCCTGGTAGGACTCATGACTCTGGGGGGATGCATGTTGGAACAGCCTGTGCCTGAAAGACTGTACCCTGAGAAAGAGTGACCCACACTGCAGCAGTTCATGGAGAACTGTTGCCCACGGGGTGGACTCACACTGGAAAAGTCCAAGGAACACTGTCACCCATGGGAGGGACCCCATGCTGGAGCAGGGGAAGGACTACAACTCCTCTTCCTGAGCAGCAGCAGGAAAAAAGTGTGACAAACTGACCATGATCCCCATTCCTGTCTCTCTGTGCTGCTGGGAGGGAGAAGCTAGAGTTCAGAAAGGAGGAAGAGGCAGGGAAAACAGGTTTTTAAGATTTATTTTACTTCTCATTATCCTGCTCAACTTTGTTAGTAATAAATTCAGTTAATATCCCCATTTTGAGTCTGCTTTGTCCATGACTATTTGGTGAAGAATCACTCCTGGTCCTTACTGCAACTCATGAACCTTTGTTATATTTTCTCTCCCCTGTCCAGTCACAGAGGGGAGTGACAGAGCAGCTTTGCTGGGTCCTGGCATCCCATCCAGGGTCAACCCATGATATCAAGCTGACCCATGCAACAGATGTCCATCAAAACTCCATTTCGTAAACCCAGGATGCTACTTTGATGTAAACTGTATTAATATAATTATGCCCTTCCAAAATTATGAAAAATTATCAAACCATATTTTAATTCCTTGGTAAAATATAATTACTGGCTTTCTCCAAAGCACTGGTATTTCTTTTGGGCTAAGCAGCCATGGCCCAAACTAGATTTATAGCCAATGCTCCATTTGCAGCAGAACTTAACACAGAAACTTAGCACCAGCTAAGTCATTTCTGCATTATCTTATGCCCATAACATTGTACAGGTAGCAGCGTGATCTCCCCCTCACAGTGGGATGCAACGAGAGGGCACTAAACAAGACTCAGGAAATAGCAGACATCACCTTGGTTGTGCTAGGCTGCAGCACGTGGAGCTGGTAGACAGTGAGGCACAGCTTGTTCAGGTTAATATAGAAATTCACAAGGATGTCTGGAGGCAGTACCGGGGTGAACATTTTCTGGTGAGAAAATAAGTAGTTTCTTTGTCACTGAAAGTATTATCATTTCTAACGCTGGGAAATCACTGCTTTTGCCTAAGCCACACTACAATTACAATGGCAAGAGAGACATTACCAGAGAAACAAAGACTGAGCAGCTGCAGGCAACGGTTGTTTCTCTTCCTACCCTTGATCAAATGGTATGTGCATGACAGTGACAAGAAAGAATGGAGCAGTGTTGACAAGGGCAAATCATCCCCGGACAAGACTCTTGGGCAGAGAACAGAACTTACTCTCTGAGAACCAGAGCCTTCATGCCTAAGTCATCTGTGCTCCCACAAGAAGATACAGAGCAGCCAAAACCACTCAGGGTTTGCACTTGCTTCAGCTCTGCCTCAGGAGACACTTCAGAAACCCAGTTTCACTAAGAAGCTACCCAACATCCAAACTGTTATATGCTGCCAGATCTGTATGGAGATCTAGACCACCATATACTTACCGTGAGACCACTGGAGGCAATTTCTGATAGAGTCAGAGTGGCTGGAGTGGTCAGCCGATTTCGGGCTCTGGAGAGCTGCAACATCACAGCATCCATAAGCTACAAGATAACATACAGAACAGGGCTGAGTGTGATACCCAGACAGGTCTGGACAGTCTGCACCAGAATCCTGCAGTCTACTGCAAGTGTTACACCAACCACCACCACCCCCCCACCCCGACTCTTGCCCTTCCAGGAAGTATTGGAAAGGGGTGGTTCTTACATAAATGCAGTTTAACTGTTACCACCAGCAGACACTTGTGAGACAGGCTAGGAGTGTTCCACATCAGATGAAAGAACAGTTAATCATTACAAGAATACCAAGAGAAGATGAGCTCAATTAATGATGCCACTGAAGCATCAACAAACTCATCATCAGCTTTTCTGAAGAGCAGGCATTAAGGAAAATCAACACACTACTTTCTTGTTCTCCCCATTCCTCTATCATGGGTGCAACTGCTGAATGGGCTCTCCCTGTTCACAACCAGCTATGAACAAGAACACTAGAAAAAAAAAAAAAAAGCTAATTTTAAAGGAAATCCTGCCAGAAACCACAGTTCAAAGGCTCTATTCAGGCAGACTTTCTTTTCCAGAAAAAAAAAGGGCAAGCAATATAGGTCTGTTTTAGAGCTCATGACTGCTAAGATGAAGGCACTTTGTGTTATGACTAATTTCTCCCCCTACTTCCACCTAAAAGTAAAAAGGAAATAGTTGTATTAACTAGCTTCTTCTTATGAGCTGCCCTTCTCCAAGTGGAAACTAAAAAGGTTTAGTTTTCTCATGTGTGATGTTGTGATGGATTTTAAGGAACAAGCTGAAATTCTGGTGCCTTCAGAGTATGTTTCCAAGCAGAGGGTTGGGCTTCACTGCCATGCAACAGCTGCTCTGTAAGACCACAGCAGCTACTACTGGCAAGTGAAAAGTCATTTGCAAATTGTCAGTAAATTACAAATACTGTCATCTTCTGTTTGCTGAGGGTTGCCCCAATGCTACTCTCAGCAGCACTTATCAACAGAGAAGCACAACCACATCATCCACATAGATCAAGGAAGATCCTCCCAAATTACCACTGTTGTGCAACAGGCCACCAACTGCTCAGATTACTGTTGACCAGGATGTGCAGCTCTGTTACTGATGCTAAACTGGTATAGATTCACATCAAATACAAGGTCACATAGAGACTCCTTGACATAGGTGCATATGGATACAACTGCAAAGTCCAGTTCCACTAAGAGACTTAGACAGTAATGTGCATTAACTATGTTTAAAACGACAAATGGAGGGAAGAAAAATGCATGTTCCTACCCAAGCAGCAAGGTTTTCTCCTCACCTTGAGCACCTCCAAGCCTGTTTTGAACTGGTAGTTCACATCTCGGTTCAGAAGCAGGTAAATGGCTTGGTTCACATGGTTTCTAGCATCCTGGATCTGCAAAGGTACAATTGCAGCCCTATGAAAGAAACACTCCATAATATGTACTGGGAAGTAAATGTTTCCCTGATTAGCAAATTGTCTTCAAGAAAATGGTGTCTTCTCAAATGTTAATGCCATGTCACGCGTGCACTTCCTAACAAAAACCTACCATTGCTGTCCAGATGCATTATTGGGTTCTTTGCACAGAGAAACAAAACTGGCACCACTGACTAAGGGAAGACACTCATGATCCTTTGAGATGCTCCTTTTTAATGCATACAGGCTAAAGATCATCACATAACAACAGTCCTTGAGGTACTCACACTCCACATCTGAACAACATTAGAAGAGAAAACGCTTCAAGTAAGGGTCTTTTCCATAAAAGCTGGTAAAAGCCTATCAACCAGGCATTGGTACAAAACAGCCACAAAACAGGATGCACTGCTGAGTGTTTCTGGAAAAACTTCATCGCCTTGTTGCAAGGCATAAACAAACTGAGTTGAGTTTGGCATTAACATCACAAGTATACAATTTCCTAGATTTC
Source organism: Neodrepanis coruscans (assembly GCA_013400695.1). Taxonomy (NCBI): domain Eukaryota; kingdom Metazoa; phylum Chordata; class Aves; order Passeriformes; family Philepittidae; genus Neodrepanis; species Neodrepanis coruscans. Next base: position 38,671 of record VYZS01014341.1, on the reverse strand, counting down.
TACAAAGTTATCAGGTAGAGCTTTCACTCAGCTGTCAAAGTAGCCACTGGGAACTGCACTCAATGCCAAATTCACTCATCACCTAGAAAAATCTGAGCCATAGCACAGGGAATACATCTTCTTCTCACCTTCTCAGCTATGACAACGTAACTGTGGGAAACCATGTCTTCAAAATCAGGCACTAGTTAAGGTCCTGAAATCAGGTATCTACCAGCAAAATGGTGGGAAAGAGATTTTGGTTCTGGATAGCCACATTCTTTTAACTCCTTAACTAAGGGAACTCAGATATGCTACAGCAGCACAGGAGTTCTCAGTGTAAACAAATGCATCCATAAGAGAATCAGAGCAAGCTGCTTGAAGCCTCTGAAGCTGTTCTTTGCCTGCTAGCTTAGGTATCACAGGCAGACACAGGACAGTGCTCCACAGGCATCTCGGGCCCTCCTTTTAAGGATCATGACTGCTGAGCAGACAGCCTTCAGATCACTGGTGTGTCAGGAATGAGCAGAACCCACCTCTTGCACCCAGCACTGTAACTGAGTTTAACTGCATCTGCTTCTTCCCTTTAGCTTTTAGCATTAGAGCTCATGTAAAATGGACATAACAGTCTCTCTCGAAGAACTACAACAACTGCTCAGAGGGAACAGACACTACAGACGGGTGAGCATTTAAAGACAATAGTACCTGCTGCAATTTCCACTGTTTGTCCTCCCGGAATGCAAAGTGCAGAAGTTGATTGTTTCTGGGCATTTTCAGATTAACATCCTTGAAGAAAGAAACAAATACATGAGAGCAAGAAATGCCTGTATGCAAAACATCGGGGCTCTGCCAGTCTCACTCCACTCTTCCAGAACATCCTAGCAAGCTGCCTTCCACAGTCCTGACATAGCCAGAACCTCAGTGCTTTCACAGGATGATGTTAATAGAACAGGTTGAAAGCCATTGAGTGAATCAGGATCCATGCAGGACACATGACCTCAGTTCTGAAAGCCCCCAGGGCAATTTGATACTACACAACAAAGGTGGTAAAGGTGAGGAATCCCCATGGAAGTTGACTCCAGCACGCAACACAGTGGGGGTGTGGTGGGAGAGGATGTCAGATGATGGATCTTGACAAATTTAAATGGTTGCTGAAACATCTGGTATTTAAGGCCTATCTGGGAAGACTGACAAAGAACACTGATCACTAGCAACACATAACCAGGGTGACCTTCCTCCCCCCCTCCCCCTGCTCCCCCGAGATGATCAAAGGGCAATAAGGACAACACACACTCCTTGTAGAACGTACAAGAAGCATGTTAAGTACTCACAGCTTGGCACAGGGCATCTCCCTGCAGTGTCAACACACCTTTCACCTGGTCTGTGCTGGAATGAGAGGAAAGAGCTGGATAACACAGGTCACAAGAGGCACCTATTGACTGCCAACCCGACTACACCCCACCTTGTCCCGGGTAGCCAAGGGGGTCTGAACACTACTCCTGTCCAGAAGCTGAACATTACACATGCTTTGAAGTCCCCAGCTCTTGGCCTGTGGCCAGCTGCTGTCATATTCTGCCTAAAACATTATCTTCATTTCTGATCCCGTAATTATTCCATGGATCACCTGTCAACAGTTTGGTTACTGTTACAAACTGTTACAGCAGGCACAAGCATGATACAATAAATGAATTACTGACATTGGAGTGCTCCGTGGTTCACACAGGAGTTGAAAGCTACAAACCACACCCCAATACCAAGAAAAAGCCCTGAATAAATAAAATCTCACAACCCTAAATAAATAAAAACCACAACCCAAACCCTTTGAAAGATCCTGGAAGATGACTCATGTCTACAAAGAACAGTGTGGGGAGAAGGCTGAAGCACCTGGGCCTTCTGGAACTCGATTACACTACATTTACAGAGGCTCTTTAGATCAACACTGCAAGATCCCCCTTGCAGCAACAACAAATGAAAAGTAAAATTAAGTTTAATACTTAATGATCTGAAGTACAGCATTACTCCTTGCAATGCTCACTGTGCTGTTCCTAAGGGCTAAGGTCTACTGCTTTGTGACAAGCTTGTGACCTCTGCCAGAGCAGCTAGTGAGACCAAGGGCTATGCTGAAGATCAAAAACTGGACATGTCTATAGTACCTTCTGCACAAGCCTCAGTTCACTCTGTGTGAAGATTTATTATTGCTATTTTAGGGAGATTAGGACAAAGGTTAAGATTTGTCCACAGAGTCAAAAACTGAGCCAAGAGCAGAATTTGAGTCTTTTAACTGCAACTTCTTGTGTCCAGAGTCAGAAAAATGCCCCTTGGCAAACTGCCTTCAGGAGCCCACTGCGGCAACGCACCAGCATGTGGCCAGGAATCAGTGACTATGTTATAGGTGTCAGCCGGAAATGGCACTGGGCTGGCTTGGCCAGCCCTGAAACACAGCTCTTCCATTAAAGAAAAATCCCCTTACTCCAGGGGTGCTAAAGAGCCCTTCATCACAGATGCTGCCCCATCTGGCCAGTGTGTAAGTCTACCAGGGAATGGAGATTGACTGCGGACTACTGTGGTTTGAATGAGGTGACTCCATCACTTGAGTGCTGCTGTGCTGGACATGTTGGAGCTACAGTACAAGCTGGAGTCAAAAGCAGCCAAATGGTATGCCACTATTTACATTGCTATTTACATTATTATTTACACTATTTACATTAGCAGCACCTTGCAGACAGCGGTTTGTGTTTACCTGGACAGGTGTCCAGTACACCTGGAACCGTTTGCCACAGGGATGGAAACACAGTCCCACCCTTTGCCATTGGACTGATCCAGGCAACACTCGAGAAAGGTAACGCTCCGGAACATCTGCAATACAATGATGACGTTGTACAGATGAAAAAGTTTTTGGGAAGAGGGAGAAGATCATTAAGATTCTCTTGGAAGCCAGTTTCGCCATCAAGCGGAGCAAAGTCAAAGGACTTGCCAAAGAGATCTAGTTCCTTGGAGTGAAATGGCAGGACGGACATCATCAGATCCCAACAGAAGTGATCAGCAAGATGACAGCCATGTCTCCACCAACCAGTAAGAAAGAGACCTAAGCATTGCTAGGTGCCATTGGTTTTTGGAGAATGAACATTCCTAAGTACAGCCAGATAGTGAGCCCTCTCTACCTGGCGACAAGAAAGAGAAATGATTTTCAGTCGGGCCCAGAACAACAGGCTTTTGAGTAGATCAAGCGTGACATTGCTCATGCAGTAGTGCTTGGACAGGATGGAGACAGATGTTAAGAACATGTTACACTCAGCTGCCAGGGACAGATGTCTGTTCTGGAGCCTCTGGCAAAAGGCGCCTGGTGAGACTCGAGGCCGACCACTTGGATTTTTGGATCCGGGGTTACAGAGGATCTGAGGCTAATTACATGTCCACAGAGAAAGAAATCCTAGCAGCCTACATGGGGATCCAAGAGGCTTCAGAAGTAGTAGGCAACGAGCCACAACTCCTCCTGGCATTTCGACTATCAGTCTTGGCATGGATGTTCAAGGGGAAGACCCCTTCCACACACCATGCTACCACCGTCACCTGGAGTAAATGGATTGCCTTGATCACACAGCGCGCCTGTATTGGAAGCCCTAACCAACATGGAATTCTGTAAATCATCACAAACTGGCCCAAAGGTGAGAGTTTTAACCTGACAGATGACAACAAGGAAAAGAAAGTGACCCATGTGAAAGAAGCTCCACTGTACAATCATCTGCCAGATGGTGAGAAGCACTACGTCCTTTTCACTGATGGCTTTTGTCACCTCGTAGGGTCAAACCAAAGGTGGGAGGCCACAGTTTGGAGACCAACACGAGTACCATAATCCACTGATGGAGAAGGTGGATCAAGCCAGTCGGCTGAACTTAAAGCTGTGCAGCTGGCTCTGGACATCGCTGAACAAGAGAAGTGGCCAAGACTATATCTTTACACCGTCCCAGGGACGGTAGCCGATGCGCTGTGGGGATGGCTAGATCGCCGGAAGAGAGCCAAGTGGCAGCGCAGAGGCAAACCCATCTGGGTGGCTGACATACGGAAAGACATCGCTGCCAGGGCAGAGACGCTGATTATCAGAACCTGACACATGGATGCTCATGTTCTGAAAGGCCAGGCCAATGAAGAAAACACCAACAATGCCCAAGCAGATCAGGCAGCTCACATTAAAGTGTCCCAGGCAGATCTTGACTGGCAGCACAAAGAGGAGTTGTTTCTAGCTCGTTTGGCCTATGATGCTTCGGGCCATCAGGGTAGGGTGGCACGTACAGATGGGCACGAGACCGAGGGGTGGATCTAACCGTGGATGTTATTGCCCAAGTAATTCACACCTGTGAGACATGTGCTGCTACTAAGCAAGCCAAAAGGGTGAAGCCTCTGTGGTATGGGAGGAGGTGGACAAATTAAAAGTACAGAGAAGCCTGGCAGGTTGATTACATTACCCTACCAAGGACCCACCAAGGTAAGTGCTATGTGCTTACCATGGTGGAGGCCACAACCAGTTGGTTGGAGACATACCCTGTCCCACATGTGATGGCTCGGAATATCACCCTGGGCCTTCAGAGACAAGTCTTGTGGCGATATGGTACACCTGAGTGAATTGTGTCTGACAATGGGACCCATTTCAAGAGCAGCCTAGTTACCACCTAGGCAAGAGAGCATGGTACTGAATTGGTGTTACACATTCCTTATCACACACCAGCCACGGGTAAGGTTGAGAGATATAATGGGCGTCTCAAGATCACTAAAAGCATTGCGTGGAGGGACTTTCAGGAACTGGGACCAACACTTAGCCAAGGCCACTTGGTTAGTTAACACCAGAGGCTCTATCAATCAAGCCAGCCCTGACCAGTCCGAGCCCTTTCACACCACTGATGGACTCAGAGTCCCAGGAGCACACCCAAGAGGACTCTTAGGGAAAGCTGTTTGGGTGAACTCTGCCTCCAGCAAAGATAAACCCATTCATGGGATTGTCTTTGCTCAGGAACCAGGTTGTACATGGTGGGTGATGCAGAAGGATGGAAAAACAGAGTGTGTGGCCCAGGAAGACCTGACTGTGCATAAACATGCATACCTATGAATGGCGCTCTTGCATCCGCACTGAGATAGATATAGATATACAGATATATAGATATACGTGTGTGTGCATATGTGTGTATAGCTGTAAAGTTCTCAAGTTCTGTATGTTGATATAAAACAGAAAAAAAACTTATAGGGGTGGGTAATGTCATGGCATGGAGGGAAGTTTTGGATGTTCTGGAGCAAAAGTTTTTATCCATCTTTTTTTATTCCCAACCTCCCTGCCCGCTGGAGCCACATGGGGAGGCGGGTCCTTTGCCAAGCTGCAGGCACTGCTGCCCATCCCCGAGGAGTCACCTGGGGGAAAAATGGTGTCCAGGAATGTCCCTTCCTGGCTTCTGAAGTTATCCACATGGCCTGAGATGGTGGCTGCCATCCTGGCCAGGGGGCTGGGGCTGCCCCTGGGGATTCTGGGAGTCAGGCAGAGCATTCTGGGAGTTGTAGTGCAGTTTGTTGCCTTTACCATAGAAACTAAGGAACAGAGCATCAGTTCCAGCAAGACTGCTTTTCCGGGGATTTTTCCTGGGAACGCTGGGGGAGAAACAGACCCTTTATATACCCCGGGCACAGCCTCAGGAGCTGTCTTTGGTTCCACCTCTGCTTGGGAAGAAGGACTGTTTGCTGCTTCCTGCTACCTGGCCCGGGATTTTCCCCTCTCATCCCCACCTGCCGTCACTGCTGCCTTGGAGCCAGAGAGCGAGAGAGAGCAAGAGAGAGAGAGAGAAAGAGACAGAGATTGATATCGGACCCTATTCCAGCTGCCAGCTTTCCAGTCCAGCTTGGTCTGTCCATCTGTGCATTTCTCTCCACTGCCATCAACAGACACCTGGAGTTTTAGTGTTTTGTGTGTGGTTTTGGTTGGTCGTGGGGGTTTTCTTTCTTTTCCTGTTGTTGGTGCTGTTACCAGTTTAATTCATATATACATATATATTAATATACATCTCATACAATTAATTTATACACTTTAATAGATATACACATACATATATAGATAATATATATTTATATATGATATATAATATATATATTTATTTATATATATTTTTATATATTTTTATATATATATATATATATATATATATTTTTCTAATAAAGTTAGTATATTCTCTGGCAATCTCTCATTCACTTTTATTAATTGACCCCCAATTTTGTCCAAACCAGGACAGATGGTCCAGGACCTGTGCCCTTTGTTGCAGAGGGAAGTGACCAACTGATCATCACCACTTACCCTGACGTGCTCAGTACAAAGTTCTCCTGCCTGGCAGCTCCTCCAGAGACACTGGTGGGCAGGGCAAAACGGTGGGAGGCCTCCTGCCCAAGAGAGGACACAGTCAGTGCTGGAACATCTGCTCAGGCCCAGCACAGCACAAGCCAGGAACAAGGACAGTGGGGACACCAGCAAGTGGCCGAATATGGGGTGCTCACCCCTGAGAGCCTCTGGAAGCCCACTGGGCAGAACACATGGATTTCATCCTACCGCAGGATCGGTGCAGCCCAAAAGGCTCAGCACATGCGATCTTCAGCAAAAAGCATTTGGAAATCCCATGGCCTGGAGCTAGGTAGTGCCAGCAGGGTTCCCCAGCTGCCCAAGGAAGGAGCAGCACCCCTCACAGCCCAGCCCTGCATGCCCTCAGACATCATGGTCCTGCCCCTTGTCACAGCTGAGGGAAGTCTGGAGATAAAACCAGGCCCCCAGATGGTTATACTTGCTGATGACAGTCATTTAATCACACTTCACCCTTAAGAGTATGACAAATTCTTCAAAACAGGTACTATACATACAGGTACTGCAGGCTATTTGTCACCTGACCACTGTCCTGGGGTTCTCAGCCGGAATCACAGCACCCTTATCTCCTCTGAAACCCTCATCTCTACATTTTTGGCCCTTCCATCACTCACTAACCCTCCAAAACCTCAGAGTACTAATGGGTTGTGCCTGTTGAACCATGACCCAGCAGGCACACAGTACACTCACGGTGCACACAGTCCTCTCTGGTCAGCTCCTCACTCACTGCTTGGAAAGACCCAAACGTGCAGCCCATGCTTAGGCTGGAGAAACGTGCTGCCCACCTGGTTCAGCTGAACACATCAGGCCTCTGAAAGGGGCAGGTACCAGCAGAGGAGTGAGCATGTCCAGAGAAGGATGGTTTTAAACAAGGACATCATAGTAATTACTGCACAAGTAGCAGCTGTCAGCTAAAGGCCATCATGCTCATTTCCACCATCACATGACAGAGTTACAGGAAGATCTACATTGTCTGTTCCAGAAAATATTCGTATTTCATGTAAATGCTTGGCAGACAAGTCTGGCTGGGCCCCCATGTGCCTCTTCAAAGTAGCACTCAGCAAAGAGGGTCAAGAGCAGTCTTGGCGAAATCAATTTTACTGGGAGTCCTTGAGACCAGAGGGCAAGCAAGCATTAGGGACAGCACCGGACACGGGTAACAGACTTACTGTGCAGACCCTACCAAGATTTTCTTCCTCCAGGGGAAATCTACCACTATTTCTCACATGGGAGGGCAAACAAACCCACAACACAAAAATGAGACACAAAATTAACCTCACCTTCAAAATATCCTGTAGTTGTCTCAAAACAGCATGAACCTCTTCTTGTAAAAGCCATTTAAATTCTTCTTCCTACATCATGGAAAGATAACCAGTGGAATCATTAGAAGTCAAATGCTGGGAAAAAAAACACACGTGCATGTGAAAATCCTTTAAATTAAGGAAGAGACAAAAAATTTTTTCCTGGTTTATTGAAATACCTCAGTCTTAACATCTCCAGTTCACCCCAGTCCAATGAATTCTTGCCCTCACTTTGTTTAACAAAGCAGATTCACACAAATCACTGCACTAATAATCCCAAAATGATGAAAGAACAGGCAGCATGCAATATGAATGTCACAGCAAAGTAAAAATCCTGCAGCTTCAAAATGTGGAACATCTTCAATTGCTGGGATGGGCTGACCTGGCTGACCCATTCAGCCTCTCTCACTGCCACTCAACAGTGGCTGGGGGAGGAAATAAGATACTGGATGGAGGTAAAGCCCAGGAGATTCATTACCATATTCCTGGCACAGGCACAAGCTAACTTGTAGACCATTTTGGTGCCAATTAGATGGCGAGAAACCAAGGTTAAAAACTAAAATGCCCTCCTATGCACCCCTGCATTTCCCAAAGCAAGGCAGTCTAAAAAACAAAGTAAGCTAAAGCGAAAAGAGGGCGGGGCAGACGCGAGGCCGGGCACTCCCAGTAATTGGTGCAAATGCAGTAAAGAACAAGTTTGCATCTCATGACTCACTGCCCTGTGCCTCCATCAGCTGCCAAAGGGAAGGTGTATAAAACAGACCCTCCAAGCACAGCTAATGACCGTGTTAAACCAGGAGATCCCATGCAGATCATCAGACGTGAGGACAAAAGCAGGCCAGGGACAAAGACGAGACTGATACTTGTTACTTTATAAGAAAAGAGAATTTTACATGTGGGAAGTTCTGGAGCTGAATAAATTGAGCACGTTGCCCACAGAAAAATGGGAAAAGTGTGGTCAAATCAGAACTTTGAGCTTGTGCTTTCTCTGCTAGACAACTCCTGTTCCCCATGAGGAACACAACCACTGACTGATGTGTAGTCACCTTATGCAAGAGTTATCCCTATAACTAGTAAGACAAGGCCAGCTATGTTTCAGCAGACATTCACCCAAAGCCAGCACACACAAAAAAAGCCAGGCAAAAAAGCCCTGTTATCCTTTGTTAGAAATAAGGGACATGTTAACAAAACTTCACTTTTGCTAATTAGTAGATTAAAAATAAAATCCATGACTATTTAATAATAAGGTTAATGGGCTGCCTTTGCCCCGTAAAGTTCTGTTGCTGTGGGCAAGTGCAAAAGCTGAGCTAAAGTTTGCAGGGGACTTTTGCAGAGGACCTAAGCTAACTTTGCAGAGAGCTGAGAGAGCTGCAGGTGGGCACTGCCGCCGCTGATGGGATAAGCTGTCTCCGTGATGAGTTTGTCCGTACCCCGACGACGGGCCAGCCAATGACAAGTGATCCAGCAACAGAGGTGAAAAGTTCAGCCTTCAGCGCTGAGACCCCCGAAGAACACCCCAAATTAAACTGCGCGTGCCCAGAGGGGTGGGGAAAGGGGCGGATTTTGTGTAAACGAGTTCCAAGAATTTCTTGTAATAACCCCTCCTCTTCCCTCGGGCAGTATAAAACCCTTGTTCACAGGTGCCGCGGCGCGTTGACTCCGGTCCACGCCTGGCACCGTTACTTTGGTCTATGATACTTCTTAACTTCTCCCAATAAATTATTATTTTAAGTGAACCTTGTTTCTCACATCTTCAAAGCAGTTTTGGTGCAGAACTTCCATCACTTAATCCTGGTCTGGGTTTCTGGGAATCATATTGATCACAGAATGTCCTGAGCCGGAAGGGACCCACAGGTCCAAGTGCAGATCCTGCACAGGACAACCCAAGAGTCACACCATGTGCTGATGGCACTGTCCAAATGCTTCCTGAGCTCTGGCAGCCTTGGCGAAGTGACCAAACCCTGGGGAGCCCAACCACCCTTTAGGTGAAGATCCTTTTCCAAATATGCAGCCTAAACCTCCCTTGGCACAGCTCCATAACGATCCCTCAGGTCCTGACACTGTTCACCAGACAGAGAGATCCCGCAGCTCTTTCACTCTAACACACTCTCCTCCAGATTCCCAAAGGAAGAGTGATCCCGTGGATACAGTAGACTTCTTCAGCGCCTCTAACACCCATCAGCACCATGCAACTGTTCGTACTCCCAATCCATATTCGTGTCTTTCTCCCCTCTAGTTACAGCAAGAAATACCCCCTCTGTATTAATTTCGGATTACGTTCATGCACCACATCTGTACACGACATGGCTGTTTTGGGGGAATGCTGGTCAGAACCTTCCAAACCACATTAACGCTACAAAAACCTGTTTGCCCTTGTAGCTTTTCACCCAACGCGACGGATCTCTGAACCCCCTCTGCAGATCGGAGATTTCACCCCTCGCAGCTGCCGGCCCGGGGAGGCCGCAGTGGCGACTGCTCTGCGCCCGCTGCCACCAGGTCACGGGGGCGGCTCTGGCGCTCACCATGTGCACGGTCAGCGAACGCCAAGACCACAGAGCACAGTCACGGTGTGCCGGGAGCGGGGCGGCCCCGGGCCCGCGCGATTTGCGGCACCGCTCGCTCGGGGTACACGGGTGCGGAGACCCGGGCGCCGCCGCAGGAGGCCGTGGCCTGCGGGGCGACGGGTCCCGGGCGCCGGCAGGAAAGCCCGGCCCGGACACACGGCCAGAGCGCGGAACAGCCGCCCTGTGGCCGGGACCGGCCGGAGCCCGCACAGCGCTCGGCCCAGGCCGGGCAGCGGAGGCACGGAACGGCCTCGCCACCATTCCGCGGGGCTCGTCCAGGCCCAAGCAGCCAGAATGGACCTGTGGGTGTCCAGCAGGGCTGCCATATCGCCCCGGCTCCGCCGAGCGCCCGCCCAACTCACTAGCACTGCCCGACTCACCAGCACTGCCCGCTCCGCTGCGCTCGCCATCGCCGCCGCCATCACGGTGCCACCGCCCCCGCCCAGCCCCATTGGCTGCCGGCACCACCCCGGACCAGCTCATTGGCTGTCAGTACAGCCCCCGGCATGCTCTCATTGGCTGTCAGCACAGCACCGGCACGCTCTCATTGGCTGACGACAGCGCCCTGGTTGGGCAGCGCCGGCTCGCGCCGCCCTGGAGCGGCCCCGCAGAGCCCTCGGGAATGCGGGACGGTGGGGCGGTGTCATCACTTCTCAAAACAAACACGTTTATCCTTCCAGTGAGGTCTGGGCACAGAAGGCGGAGAGTTCCGCGGGAAGGGGGCACGCGCACCGCGCCTTCACCGTATCAGCCCCTCGGGAGACCCTATGGATCCTTCACTGGCGGACCAGGGAAACCTCCCAACAGCACCAGTGCCTGCTGCGAACACGGCTCTCGACTTCTGGCGCTCTCGGCGTGCTTTTCATGACAATGCTCTGAGATCCTTGGGCATTGCTAACTGCTGTCCCCGAAGCCCACGCATTAGCAGCAGGTCCTTGTGCCTTAGGGCAGGAACAGCTGCTGCTGTCCCACTGCAAACGCTGCCCCTGGCTGCAAGCAGTAGTCCCAACCTTGCAAACACTCCAGTTAAGGGAGGGCGTCTTGGAACACCCAGCTCACTGTGGAGTTAGTATTCACTGAATCACGGAACAATTTATGTTGAGGGGCTTAAATGGTCATCGCGTTTCACGACCCTGCCATAGACAAGGAGTATTTCACTGGACCAGAACAATCATAAGATTTGGTGCTCAAAAAACCTCAAATGACAGAAGGATGGTTACCCCAGCCCAACACTTAAAGAAGTTGTCATCAACTACACATCCTTCTCTCAGCCCAGATGCAAACTCATCCACTCCCATGCCTTGCCCAGTTCCAGGCTTTAGCAATGACTGCTCTCAGGAACACTGCTGGTTTTCAGGAGCTGTGAGTTTCCAATGTTCTGTAGAATGCACATATTTCCTTAATGCTCCAAGACAGCTCTAACAGGCTTCAGAAAGTGTCATAAGAACATTGTGTTACCAAGAAAGGTTTTATTCTTTTTGCCAGTAGCTTTGTTAATTGCACAAAAAAAAAAAATCTTTGTTTTGCCATTTAAACATTTTCCACACATCCTATTCTGAATGACAAACGTTAATTAAAAACAAGGCAAGAAAATAAAAATTCACAACCTTAATGAACTATAGGATCTATCATTGAGGAAAAAGGAAACTGCTTTTCTTACAAGCTTTTCACAAGTGTCACATTTTCTGCTTAAAAAGGAGGGAGTCAAAAGAAAGCAAATTGCTAAAACAAATCCTCATAAAAAGAAACTTTACAGAATTGTCAACAATATTAAGACAACATTGACTAGCCAGTTTTATTAGAGCATCTCAATCCACTGTTTCCCCCACTTCCCTCCCCCAAATCTCAGGCCTAGGAACAGACTGAGATCCATGTTCAGATGCTACTGACATAAATAGAAGAATCTGAGACTGACAGCAATCTCTATCAGCATCTGGAACAGTCCTTTTTTTCCCCGTTTCCATCCCTCCTCCTCACTTCACAGCCATGTCAGAGTTCTTGATCTCCTCCTCCTCCCCTGCACACCTGTGACTGTACAGTTGGCCAGGCAGCACCACAGCCACTACACAGCCACCCACACCCAACAGCAGCCAACAGCTGCAGTCCAACCTTCCCGGGATAAATTACAGTGTTGAACTAGTCTGTCCCTGCCACTCCCACAGAAATAACCATCTCCATTATGGGAACTACAGTATTTCTGGAAAACAAACACTGCAGTAGTGAGCTGCTTAGGGACTGATTCTTTGAATTCACTATGAAATATCTGTCACAGGGCTTGAGAGTTCCTTTGGCACCCAGAGGCACCACAATAACAGAGAGGGAGATGCTCCATTACCTTTGCTCAGACCCATTCACCTTCACTCTGGCCCAAAGGGACAGGGACAAGTGGGAGATGCTACTGCACTGGCTTGGCAGTGAGTTCACTCTCGACTGGACCTGAGACAGTACTTCCCTCCCAAAAGTTTTTCTACTATAAAACCTGTAGTCTCGTCTCCTACCCCCACACCATCAATTTCCCCTAGATGCCCTCAATATATACTTTGTTTGAGTGATTTCCTTACTGTGGCATGTTTAACCAAGGATTTCAGATGCTAACAGCAGCGTTCTGGATGAGGAAGTGCAGTGTGTCAAAGCAGATCAATGACTGGTTATCCTGGGCACTTAATATGTGCCTTTAATATAGATACCTACATGCAGGATGGCAGTGGCACTGTCAAAGGAACATGGATGTGTAACTAGCATCGCACACACTGACCAACAGGCAATGAGGTCTGACAGCTCTGTTGCCAGGTGTTCACCACAGGACATAAGTAATGCAGAACACAGCATTAGCCCACAAAGAACAAAAGATCACAGGAAGTGAAACACTCAAAGTAACATTTACAGCATGAGGCATTAGATGTTGTGACTCAAAATGAGTATTGGACACTGGTCTTTAACAAGGTGCCCCTGAACTGCACACTTATGCCACACAAAGCAGGATTGGCAAAAAATCCTAACCCAGGGGAAATCTCCCCACACAGCCATTAACTGCCTAGGAAAAAAAAGGTCAGAGGGACAGACTCCAGAGATTTAATTTGAATCAGTTTTCTTTCCCTTCAGAATCCCAGCCCAAGGAAGGAAGGAGACAGCCACTGAGAAGTGATTTTGGCCAAAGTTTCTCCCTAGCATTTTTCTAACTCTCAAATCTAAAATGCAAGAACACTCCTAAAAGGCTAATACCGAGAATTTAAAAAACAAACAAGCAAACCAACCCCACATTCTGTGCATTTTTAGAGACAGGCATGCTTTGGACTCTGGGTTGCTCTGCTACCAACACTGAGAGCATCTCTGATCTCTAGCTTCGACATCTGTCAGTTCATGTCACCCATTTCTAAACTAAAGCTCAGCAGTGGTCTTTCCCTTCTTCATTTTAGTTACCAGTCTTTCTAGAAGTTGGTATCTGGCCACAAGCAGAGTCACAGGTACAGGGAAAAGGCTCATGCTGTGCTAGTTTGTACTCAGAATAGTAACACTATGAACACATACAGAAAATCTGACATTTATAAAGATCACTAGTCAGTACACAAAGGTATCCCTATGAGGTAGGTAATCATCACCCACCTTTACAGATGGGCAAACAAGCCGAGAGATGTAATGATCATGCAAAAGCCAGAGACCATGGAAAGGAGCTCAGGATTGGATCATTCTTCTCACCCTTTTCAGACTCATCACTCTGCTTGTGACACGGCTATAGTCCAAGACACCTTTGTAATTATTGACTACAAGAGTTAAAAAAAACTCCAAGAAGTAGCAGACTATAAGCAAGTAAAATCTCTAGCCCACTTTTAGGCTCTGTGCTTCTCTTGCAGTGTTCTATGCTATTTTGGATGGGCTGTGATTAGCCTTTTAGGAGACTCATTGACACTGGCATTCTCCCATTTTCAGTAGTTTGTGATCCCTATGCTATAGCTGTCTGTACAGGGGAAGACATGGACTCAGTGTGTTGTCCTTAACAGTTCAGGAATTCCTCCATCAAGGTGCTGGGGAGGTGGAAGTTTAAAAAGAACTGAATCAAAAGAGTGTTGCATGCAACCTCCCTTACCCTCTGGAACTGCCCTTCTCCTCCATGGGAGGTGCTTTGTTCCCTAACAGTGCCAATTAACAAGAATGCTTCTCACTTTACTTGGGACCAAGAACTTGAGTAGTAGTCACAGGCAGATGGGATGTTTGTCACCTGTCCCCTTGATGCAGAGTGTCCAACACACGCATTACTTCACAGCAAAGGAGAAAAGGGGTGTTAGAAACAGTATCTTGGACAAGCAAACAAAGAGGAAAATAAAAGCAGCCAAGCAGCAGATTTCTGGCAGAGTTGCCTCAGAGCTTCTGAACAATCGCTGCTGTTCCATCCCATAACTGTCAGCACATGGCACGGATTTTTCCAATCAGACTGCAACAATCCGAGCCCCCTCCTCCCCCCATCCTGCCACAGGGGAAGGCTCACCGCAGCAGCTGCCTCCATGGCAGGTCTCAAAGTCTGTGTATAAAAGGAAATGGAAAGACAGAGATGGACTGGTCCAGAGTTAAAACCCAGTATCATAATTATATTAATCAATAATCATTGTATGAACAGTAAGAAGGGTGCAGCCTAATGGATGTAGGCCCTGTACACTGCAGACATGTCGTTGTCGGATTGGTCCAATGCTTTTGCTCGTTTATAGACCTAGAAACAGAAATCAGAAAAGAATCAGAGCCTGCACTTGTATGAAGCCTTTCCTCAGCAGAAAAATTCCTTTGCTGACCACTGCAGCCAGAGAACTGCACAGTATGCCAAGTAATCAGAAGTGCAGATCAGAAAACACCAGGTCTTGTTGGGGACATTTGTGTTTCCAGATGTGACATTCTAAGGGCTTCTATAATCAAAACAAATCCAACATCACCCTAATCAAAATATATTCCAATCATTGTTTCCTTGTCTTAGATGATGTAATTCTTAGATTTCTCTTTTTAACAAATTGTTCTGCTGAATAAATGAAGAACACATATCTGAACACTGGACAACTCTTACCTCATTGGCAGCAGCTGCCATAGGAGTTGGGTGGTTGACAGAATCACCCAGTGCAATAGCTAATCTAAGATCCTTCTGTATGTATTTCAGGTAGAAATCAGGTTTAAAGTTTCCTTGCAAGATATCTGTTGAGAAGAATGTATGCAAAAAGTAAGCATGACAATGTAACCAAGCCTATGCTGCAAGGAGCTGCAATTCAACACTCATCTCCCTTTCCCTTACTGATCACTACTTTTAGTTCTCCTGGTTCTCTACTCTCTATCTTCATCTGGCCACAGCAGATGATGTCACTACTGTCCACTGACAAAGTGACCAGATTTCTAAGCAGCTGGCCCTCCATATCTCATTATCCTGTCCCAGTGAAATCCTAACTTAAGCCCTAAGCAGTCCTATTTCAGATTCTCAGAAGCCCTGGCTATGAAGGGGAAGGAATGGAACTCAGCTCTTCATCTCCAGAAAGCTTAAAACCATAATCCCAGGCTGATGAAGGTAGGACAGTTATATGTGAAATGCTACTAGGTTGTAACAAATACCCAGTATAAAACAATGTAAGAGAACTTTACTTTGGCACTTCTGGTCCAGGAAGATGCTGGCAAGTTGTCCCTGATTGAGGATATCCAGAAGGGTCTGCTGGGACTGGCCAGTCACTTGAGCCAAAGTCAGTCCTTCTGCTATTGTTGCCATGAAGCTGCCTTGGACCATGTTCACAATCAGCATCATCTTGGCAGCATTGCCTACTTCACCTATGAGTGAGACATACCATTGGGATTCCTCCAGAAGAGAAACAGCAGCCTTGCTCCCCCAGCCCACACAGCAGTAACACCACTAGACTCTTTGCATCAAGCACTTGGCAGCTCTCCCTTCCCTTGGAAGACTTCTGAAAACAGTCTTTTTCAAATGCTCAAAGGAATGGAGATATTGTAACAAAGTATGATTTCAAAGTATGATTGAAAACCAAAAGCATCACAGATCCTCTAAAATGAGCTAGTATTTCAAAAAAGAATCCTTATCCTGCAGGATCTGAAACTGGCCAAGTTCCAGAGAAGTAGGCCAATTTCCCACACTGCCCAAGGACAAGAAGCAGATGACATATAGCCTCAGACTCCTCTCTGGAATTCCCAGTCCTTTTGTTAAGAAACTGCTGTCAAGATCTTTTTGATTCAATTACCTAGGAAAAAAGAGGTCTTCCCCATGGCTTGGAAACAGCTGCTGCAGTCCTCATATAAACCCCTGTCACCAGCTGCCAGGATCACAAGCATCCCATCATTAGAGAGCTGCTGATTTCCTGAGACCGGTGCTTCCAGAAAGCGACCACCTCGGGACACTATCACCTGGGAAAGGAGCACCTCTGGTTAGCTGTGCACGAACAGCACACACTGATGCTGGTTAGCTGTGCATGGATAGCAGCAGGAATATCATTTAGGCCATTCCTGCCCCTGAGGACAGAATTTTAAAGCAGAAAAAATAGCTCCGACATATAAACATGAGAGAAAACCATTAACACGTGATGCACTGTATCCTGTAAAGGGTACTTCAGACCAAAAGTTGCCCACACACTCCAGCAAGACCTTCCTGCACCCATTACTACTATGCATGTTTTATGCAGCTGAACTGATATGCTTTAGCCATGGCACCCTGTACAGGCCAAGGGACCAGTACTGAAAGATATGGCATGGGAATATCAGAGGATTGACTGTTGGGATATTTTTCCCCTTGTCTCCAGAGAAAGACCTTTGACAGGTCTCTTCAGCCAGAGGCTAAGGTGTACAATTTTTATTCTCCAAATTGATGTTACACACAACTACATCACCAACATGTCTGATATCACAGCAGAAGTAACCAGAACACTTCTAGAGAAATTCTCCCTATAATATTTCTATAGAATTAAATGTGAGGGCATTTTTTTTCCCTAAACACTTAAATTCAGTGAATTATGCATTTTATTAATTTAAGTACAGTTACTAATCCAGACTGGGCTTTACCATCCTGTTTGCTACAGAATACCAATTCAGCTATAAATACTTCTTAAGGGATCAAAATCTGGCTGTCTGCTTGCACTGGTGCCAAATCTACAGGATTTTCTGGTATCACCAGGGAACATCTCATCCAACTCTGTTTGCCGGTCAAGAATTGACATGTTTTTTATCTAATTTGCTGGGAACTTGAGAGTCTCCCAAAAGAAGCTGAAAGATCTTCACAAGCAGCTTCATTACCAATAGGTAATAAACCTCCTGAAGCAACATGAACTGCAGAACTGCTGCTGACTTACAGCTGTTAAGAGGCTTGGTTCAGTTATTACCTGGGCCAGCTCTGTGACTGTATCTGCATCCACAGTGGACATATCCACGTAGCACTTGCCTGGGCGAATCCCCTGCAACACTCCACTTGGACCAAGCACCAGCTGTGGAGAACAGAAGAGCGGTAAAGCAATAGGGTGTCTGCAGAGAAACCTCAATGGACATTTATTTTTATACAGCTGCACTACTCAGCACCTACAGTGACCCAAGATGCTGTGGTTAGCAGGAAGCAGTCACTGAATGCCAGTTCTGAATCTCCTATTCTAACCAGTAGAGGCAAAATAAGAGCTAATCCTTACATCCTTTGCTGCTTTTGGATCTGATACACAGGCAAAGGTGATGTCACAGGTGGAGACAACTTCAGCAGGGGTTCTTCCCAGCCGTGCACCCTCCTGGATGAACAAATCACACTGCAAAAGGCACAAATCCAAAGGCAAAAAAAATTAAGTACAGAAGTAAGTGAGATCTTTTTTTTTGCTGAAATAAACTCTACTGCTGGACACAACACCAAAAGAGTCAGGCATGTTAATTACACAGTAACTTGGGCGTCTTCTGTTGTTTCATCCACACACACACACAGCTTTTCTGAAATCCCCACGTGAAGAACTTTGAAAGAAAGAGAAACAAAATGCTTAGGTGAAATAGTAAGGATGTTGTGGGTTTGGGAAGAGAGGTTAGGGGAAAGAACTGGTAAAAGGACACAGCAAAAGGCATTACTGGACACTAAAAAGGAATATGCACAGCTGAGACTGATGTGTTTTGAAGGGCTGCTGCTTCAAAATCTTATCTCCTTCTTACCCTATCCCCCCATATCAGTAATGTTTTGCTATTAAAAAGGATAAATCTTTTAGACCCTATTAAAGGAAGTAACCACAGCACCCTTCCTGCTTTGATACTCCATAGCATCATCCAAGTACCAGTTACTTACTTTTCCTCCACCACAATGAATAACACTGTCTAGAATGTAAGTGCAGTATGCTCCATCTTAACTTTGAGTGCCCTCATAAAACTCTTCTGGTTCCATGGTTTTCAACAGAACCCATTACCGCAACACAACCAGCACAATGGATGTAGACAAAGCTGTGGTCAAACAGCACATCTTACCACACCTCTCCTGGGATAATTCCACATACCTGGCCTTCTAGGCCAGCTGCATGACACTGGGTATTCACATCAGCAGTATTTCTAGAGGCATGTTACATCCCACTCCTTGACTCGTATACAAGAGTTTAATTTTTCTGACAACACTCTGCTCTAGTACAAAAACGGCAGTGAGGTGGGATGGGTCACATAAAGGTGACCACATTAAACAGATCACAGCTGCACCCAGTCACAAGTGCCCACCACCAAGTACGTAGGAAACAGGAACAGAGTAAGATGGCAAACGTATCCTCGTGTTTCTTTGGCATCCTCTCAGGCACCACTGATGGATGACTCCAGGCCTCCCTGAGCTACAAGGGGTAACTTCATGTTTAAGAAAGCACATGCCTACCTTCTCAGCAGTCCGGTTCCAGACAGTGACAGTGTGACCCATCTTCAGCAAGTTGGAGACAATGCCACTTCCCATCAGGCCAAGGCCCAGAAATCCTATCCTAAGGGGTAGAGATGAACATTAATGCAAGAGAAAGCAGTGTCAGTCTCTCACAATGTTGAACATGATGAAGAGCAAACTCTGGAGCACCACCAGCAAAAAAAAAAAAAAAATCCTCAAACAAACATGTTCCATTGCAGCCACAGCTACATTGGGAAGACACTGAGCTTTAAAATCAAGCTGGGATTTATTTTGCTTACCAAGCATCCCTAGCAATTTCCTGGAGAAAGTCTGCACCCTACTTCAGAAGATCCCATAAACATTAATGGTTTAGATGGGATTCTTTTTGTTTGTTGGGGAGTCTTTGTTTGTGGGTTTTTGTTTATTTTATTAAAATTGCTGCTCATGTGGTGTCTGTTGCCAGCCATTGCCTTACTGAAGTTAAAGAGAACCTTTAGCAATCAGCAGGTGCTTCTCTAATTAATCTTCTGATTTTAAAACTAAAGTCTAGGAAAAATTCCAAAGCATTCAGTTACCTGTCTGACATAACTTCACAATGAAATCTACCTGGCAATCTCAGGGTTACCTCTGCAGAATTAGCTACAGCTGCACTTTCAAAAGCCACCTGCCCTATCTCAGCTAACCATGCTGCCTTTTCTTCAAGCAAACTAGTTTAGACAGGGCAGAGCAAGTCACTACAGGCTCCTTACATAGCCCAAACAAGATCCTCCTATTTTCAAATCTCTAAACCAGCAGAGATACTCCTCCTTTCTCAATCCACCTCTGAGCTACATTTTCCTGAGAGATTGTTTTACCTGAACAGTTTCATCGTTATTTTGGTTCCCCTGGAGTACACGTGAGAACTGACATCCGACAAGACTGGCCCCAACAGCAAACAGCAAGAGTGGCCTGAACTCAGTTTGAACAAAGCGGAAGTTACAGAGTGAAACAGGAAGCTCAAGTTCGGCTTCTCTCACTCTACGAAGAAGAGGGGTGTTTAAAAGAAACCCGAAAGCTCATGTGCTACATAGCAAAGCTCTTGTGATGGGAGAACACACCTCCCTCTTCCTCTTGTCTTCTGCATGCTCAGGAGAGCAATTAAACAACCCCAGTCAACTGCAATGGCACTACTGAAGACAGATCCCCTTATATCCTCCTGCTTCACACAACACTCAGGAATATTGCTGCTAACATCCTGCAGTGGGACCTAGTGGAGAGGGCAACTGCAGAGATGCTCTGAATTGCAGATGTATCCGGGACAGAACTTACTCTGAATTTTGTACTGTACAGCCTTGTTTGTTTTTTAGTTGCCTCCCTCCACCCTTACCCTTTAGATCAGTTTCACACAAGGACAGATGTGTAGTTCGAAGGAAATATTAGATTTATTCATTCACAGTGACAGGCTGGATAGTGGCTGGATGTGTAAGCTGTGAAGAAGAAAAAAGAAAGGGAAACAGCTGAAGTGTGTTAGAGATCTTACTTTTTGTCTGTAGGCGTGATGTTGCCNTACCTCTTCACAAACCTTCAGCTTCTTTGTGATGGCTTGATAGCAGACAGCTGGCTGCATAGAGAAGGCAAAGCATTCAGGGGAAGGACAATGCTGATTTGGTCTGCTGAGCAAACAGCACTTATCTTTGTTCCATAGATACAGGCAGCTTACCCACCCACCACCATCTGCAAAGCAGGCCAACTCTGGAGGCTTCTCTTAAGGAGAGAAAATAAAACAAAAACCTATCGCAGTGTATTAAGCTCATCCCTTCCCATCTTGCCCCAGCGATTCACCCTGTCTTCTAACAGAGGTACTGCCAACTCCCTTCTGCAGCTCCTATATAAACAGGCTCCTCTGGAGGCAGCAGAACCCAGGGGATCCCTACTCCCACATTTAGCTCTCCAACGCCTGCCATGTAGCGTCTGACCTCACATCTACGCTGTGTCTCTGCAGCTGTGGAAACAAAACCTTCTGGCTAACATGAGAAGTCACATAGCTTTCTACAAATGCTAAGGCAAAGGTTGCTCCTTCCCATGCTGCTTACTGTGAGCTTGTCTAGATTAAAACTGTTAGCAGCTTTTAATCCTTCTAGCTCTGCCCAGACCCTCAGTGAGATATAAATCCTTTTACATTAATTTGTTCTTTCTTTTTCCTCCTGATGTTCACTGAATATAAAATCCTGCAAGGCTTCTGATAAATTGGCTATATTTACAAGGAGCTTTTCTAGTCCTGGAAATTCTCCTGTAACATTCAGTGATTTGACAAGCCTATCCAGATGAAGAAACTTCATATGACAATCATCAAAAACAATCAAACAACATGATTTTTAAACAGAAAAACACCTTTTTCTATCCATCAATGTTCATTTATTGCAACAGATCTGTCAAAACTTGGTGCTAGATAATCTTTAATTACTTAAAACTGTTCACTGTACTCAATGCTAAATCACTGTAAACCTTAAGGCTGGAAAGCAATTGAACAAGAAGATGGGACTCTAATTGCCACTAGCTCCCAAAGTACAGAATTCTGGAGCTCTTCATGCACATTCCTTCTTCTCAGTTCCAACTAAGGGCAGGATACCAAGCTAGACAGACCAGCAGCATGATCCTTGTTTGCCAAATCCTCACCTTCTCTGTCTGGCTCAGCAGGAAGTGATGGAAGTGTGGATCACTGTCCTTCACAGGCTACAAAGAGAGAAAGTACAGCCTCAGGAACATTCCCAGGAAGTCACTGAGCAAGCACAGCACAATTCCCTTGCTCTCCCAAGCTGCACGAGAACAATAGCTTAAGGCAGAAATACCAAATATATCAGTTGTC
This sequence comes from Neodrepanis coruscans, assembly GCA_013400695.1. Lineage (NCBI taxonomy): Eukaryota > Metazoa > Chordata > Aves > Passeriformes > Philepittidae > Neodrepanis > Neodrepanis coruscans. The sequence goes on along the minus strand of VYZS01014341.1, from coordinate 16,764 downwards.
TCAAGCAGCCTGTTTCAATTAAGCAGTTTACACTGTGTTCCATTCTCAAAATCCAAGCCATTCAAACCAAATTCCTCATTTTTGAACATCTGTAAGAAAAATCTTGCTCATATACTTCTTTAGTTAACATAGGAGGAAGAAAACTCCTGCTTATCCCTGTCCCAGGGAACAAAACTCCTGCTTATTCCTGTCCCAGGGGAAAACACTTGTTTTCCAGCTTTCAAAGAATTCCTTAAAACAGAATTCTGGGAACAGGCTAGAGACTACACATAGCACTGCCATTGGCCAGGCAAACCCTACCAACAGCAATAAGGACTGGAGGCCCAGGTACTTCATCCCTCTGATGAGTGTCATACACACTAGCCTGGAGGCACGCTGCTCTTACTCTGTTTTGCTGACCACTTATTTACACACAAAATTGAAAGGTTTCCAAAAGCTGTTTATGAAGGAAATCAAATGAAACCACTTCATATTACAGTACCAAGACACGGAGACACTATCCACATCACCTCCAGTTTTGGGATGTCAGTCCCAGGAACAGTTTTGAAAAAAGAAGTGCGAAAATTAGTACAGCAAGTTAAGTGTGAACCCCAGCGTACTTCTGAACTACCTGGGATATTGTCCACTTTTGTTATGTTGTAGAAAGTTCTGGCATTAGGAAGATAAGATCTTGCTGTTTTATAGCCAGACAAAAGGCTCTAGATTTGTTGCCACAAACTGAGTTCCTACACTGCCTATGCTGTAAAGCTTCTCACCTCGCTGACGCTCGGTGGCCATTTAAACCCAGCTACTGTTCCAGTCATCACTCTCTTCACTGTACTTGACTCTGGAATCGTGAGGTCCTGAGGAGACAGAAAGAGAATCAGAAAGAAGTTACAACCTGGCTCAGGAACTGGACACAGCCTGTTGATCATACAAGCACACAGACAGGACTACAAATGCCTTCCATGTCACGGGCCTTTCCAGGAGCGTTCATATTTAAACACAGTGTCTTATCAACACAGCTAAGGTGAGAAAAATATGAACTGCCAACGAAAGAATTCAAACACAGTTATGGCTTCTGGAGAGTCCATTCTTCATACCTAAAAGGAATCATTGTACTTGTGCATTCATGCAATGAGCAAAGAAGCAAATACACGTGATCCAGTATTTCCTCTGGTGGATAAAAAAAGCTTAACAAATGGTGAAGAACATCATTACAAACAGAAGTCTGAACTCTTTTAATCCTCCCCTGTCACAAAAGAATAGCCTACCCATTATCAGGGGAACCTTCAAAGCATGATGCCGACAGCCACACCTGCTCAAGTTTGCAGAATTAGTGAGACAAGCTGGTTTGTGGGCTGCCTGATCTGCTCAACAGGCCCTGGTTTGTAGTGTCATGACAGCGCTCAACACATGGAGGTTTTTACTGTTGAGCAGATTAAATGTTAACTTTTATTTTTCCAAAGACATATACATTAAAATAGGTATTTAGGCTACAGGTCGCAGACATAAGCTGTAGACACACAAGTCTTTATGCTACATGAAGAGAACGTGCAGGATTTCTGCATAGTACGTGCTGTTTTCCTGAAATGTGGGTTCAGAAATGGAATTAGATTACCTCCACTCCAAACATGCTTCTTTAAAATGCACGATATACCTCAGTGTCCACACAAAAGCACAAGAGAAGAGCACTGTTCACAAAAAAGGTCACAGCAAGACTCCCGGAGGTAACACAGATCAATGCAGCTGCCCAAGTGTTAGAAGGGACAAGGAAGACATCAGTCTCCAAACTTAGAAGTGTCTAGGGAGAGACCTGCATACTAAAATCCTCTCAGACACCACACCATTGTTTCAACTGGTAAAGCATGTATGAATTCTGCTCTGATGCCTATGGAGTTCCACTGGTCCTTTGAAAATATTCACATAAGGTTAAAAATGAGAGTATGTGAATGATGACCTAAGGCTACAGAGCCTTTATAGATAGAGCATACCTTTGCAACAACAGGATTCTTGACTTTCATAAATCCTTATCACTTGGAAAACCAGCATTTGGACTGTGATGGGGCAAAAAAAAATCCCAAATCCCAGCACTGTACTGATTCAGGACAATGACCTAAGTGTTTTCTACCCTAGGGCTAAGAACTAGGGGAATTTTATGAGAACCAAGCAAGAAGATTTAAAAATCATTTCATAGGTTGGAAAACAGTATTAAGGCAGTATGGTTATATTTTCATGGCAGTTTCTTTAATTGGCACTTTCCAGAAGCTATCAGGCTTACTTTCCTACCTTACCCTGCTTATTTTCCTGGTCTGCAACCAGGCACTTATCACACAGCTGGCCACCTCTTTGTGGTAAGTTTAAAAACACTCCACTTGCCATGTGCCAGTAAAACAGTGCCTACTACCAAAATTAACTCACTCAAAGCACTCCAATGCCCTGAGGTACCAAACATGTGAACCTAAGCATGCAATGCGTCAGCAAAATCAGAATTCATGCAGACATTAGTTTTGATGAATGTTGAATGAATTTAGCTCAAAGACACAGAAGCATTTTGCAAGTGAAAAAAAAGGCCCGGTGGCTTATTGTAACAGAAATACCTGGAGACACAATATGCTTAGAGGAAGACTTGGAAAAGTGAAAGTTACATTGCCAGTGAAGTATTTTCCTGCATCAGTCAAGTCACAAGTTCAGTAATTATTAGATAGAATTCATAAATATGCATCCATTCCTCCCTCCCTCCAACTCCCCTCAAAAGGGGAAACTGATGGGTTTTGCTGTGCAGCCTGATTTCACAGACGTTGGCTCTAAAAAGGAGCCACCATTTCCTTCAACTCGTTAGGAGTTGGACTCAATCCTTCTGGGTCCCTTCCAAATCAGGATATGGTGTGATTCTATTCTATGATTTCTTCAGAGCTAGTATCTGAGATGATCAGCTTCATTTTATTACATCAATAGTTTGCTGTTCAACCAGCAAATGCCGATCCATTCACAATTCTGGAGAGCCAAGACCACCACCTTGACTTGCGTCCTGCTGTGCGCTGAAAGCAGGGGCTGTGAAGCACAACGTGATCTCTTCGAAGCACAGGTGAGCAACCAAGCTGCCGCATGGTGTATCAGTTGAAATGTCTCAGTCCTCTTAAGTGTAGTCTCCAGTGAAGTATGTGCCTTGTAATAATTCACCAAAATAAATATCCATTCGGAAAAGGAAGAGCTAGATCACAAAAGCAAGTTCCACAATAAGAAGGCTGGAACTCTAGATGAGGATAGACAAAGTGTTGGTTGCTATCACTGCTGCTACAACATCCAGAAATATCAAGAAAGTAATGGGGATAAAATAATAATGCTCCAAGGTCAGACCTTTGGACGAGAGGATGGAAATACATCCTATAGCATAGAAGCTGAAATCAATATAATTAATTCTTCTAGTGGATTCTCCAGGCTAAAGTTTCTTCTTTAAGCCTTCACCCTTAAGAACATCTCACCCTCCATAAGTGCTGAGGGTTAAGTGACTACTAATCACCTGATCATATGAAGTAGATGACATGGAAGAAGTCAGGAATCAGATGAAGACCCATATCTCTTCACTAATCCTTCCCACACAAACCAAACTCGAAGGATGGCAAGATGAAAGGTGCAGTCTCATGATACAGCTTTCAAAACCCTCTCAAAGATATAACAGAGCCACTCACAGTAACTAATGGGTAAAAATCATAGGAAGATTCAACAATATGCCTGCCAAAGGTATCAGGCAGTCAAATAATCTAGAAGAAGCAACATGGAACAGCTTAAAAAAAAAGGGATACTGAACTAACTCCTCCTGCTGGCCTGTTAGTCAAGGTGCCAGTCAGCCCTCGAGTCCAGCTGCCAAGTCCATGGGCACTGGTGGACATGCACAACACAAACCTTCTCATCCTTGGGTGGACGCCCCCGCTTTCGGGGGCTCTGATCCTGGGCTCTTTTCAAGGGTGACTTTGATCCTCTCTCTGATGAGACAGAAGAGACCCTCTTTTTTCCTTCCCCTGTGCCCTTCTTCACCTTTCCTTCAGACAGACTGGCTTTGCGTTTCTCTTCACCAGCAGATTGCTTGCCTCTTTCTTCACTGGAATTACGCCGATTCTTCTCGTCAGTGGAGTTATGGGAAGACGCCTGAGAGATTACAGAATAGAAGATGGTAAGGAAAGAAGAGAAGAGATGGAATGATTTTCATGCAAAACCAAGGATGCGAAGGACCCTGTGCTGATTACTATCAAGCAAAACAACAGCAAAGTAACTTAAAAACTAGGTATCTGTTAGCCCTTTGGAGTCAGTGAGTGAAGTTCCTGGTTAGATCTCCAGCAAAAACACACCAGTTTAAGCAAGCATGTAACAGAACAGGCCACCTGAAGATTTGTTGAGAGTGTGTGCGCTTCCAACATACTAAAGGCAAGATTAGTAGACATCAAATTCTATTCCAAGACTTCAAACTGATTTATCAGATCATCACAAGCAGATCAATCAGACTCTTCAGTTTCTCCATCAGCTTAACAACACTTTATTCCCCTACAAAACAAGATTAAATGGGGAAGAAGAAAGGATAGGAAACCCCAAAAACCAAAGGAAGGAAAACAACCCCCCCATCTAGCCAGCAGCAACAAACTCCTTTCACATAAAAACACATCTAACCATAGTTCATGCCAAGACCTATTTTGATGCATACAGTGAAAAAGAATCCACTCACCTGGTCCTTGCCTTTGGTTTTTCTAAGAAACTCCTCTACAGCATCCACAGCTTGCTGGAAGCGCTTACCCTTGTTAATCTTGATCATTTCCTCTTTGTGAGGGTGATAAGGCTTCAGCTGCTCCACTTTGATCCAAGCACTTAAAACAACAAAAGAAGCGAATTATATTCTCCAAACATCAGCTTTCACAATCATCCCACATTTAGGAACACAGATACACTTTTTTCCCCAGATCCACTAACAACAGCAGCCCAAACTTGCTTACTATCTACAACCTGAAGGGTTGCCTTTTCTGCCACCACTGAAAACTTTCTTCTAGCACTTTTACTTAATTTCTTTTTATCTCCTCTCATTCTAGCAGTGCCCCACTCTAAGCATTATTAGTATTCTCTATCAGCAAGACAGCTTTTCATTGTGATCACAGGACATCTTCAGAACAATAGCAGCCGAGTGATTCTTCTTGTTTCACCAGGAGGAACACCCACAGTCCTGCTCGAGACATTGCTGAAAGCAAAGTCTTACATAACAATTCCCAGCTATCAATCCCTGGTTCAAATATATTGAGCACACAAGTGTCTAAGAAACTGAAGAAAAAAAACAAAAATCATGCATCTCGCAATAGGGCCAACCATATATAAGGCGAGTGCAAAAGCTACAGCTCATTACTGAACCCATTTCTGATGTACTCCAATATTCTGCATAAAAACAACATTTTTGGTTTTGAGTAAAAAGAATTGTTTTCTTCACTGTTGATATTTAAAGATATACTCTGGTACTGTAGCAGTCAGTTTTAACCTGACTGCAGTCCTGTATTTCCATTTCCACTCCTGCTAAATACAAATTCTTGACATTTCCAAATGGTAAATGTCAAAAGGACAGGGTGACAACTCCACTTTCCTTCAGGTAAACAAGGTCTTCTACCACTCCTTCACTGCAGCTTAGGGGACTGCCTTTGCTTCCCTTGATGCCTGAATTCCTTGTGGCTCTCAGAGATTAAACCACCTGTCTCCCTCCCCAAATTCAAGCCCAGGCCACACTGTTACAAAGGTGTTTCCACACTACTGAAAACAGAACTGTTTAAGTTTTAAAAACCTCTTTCTCCGACAGGATTGCCACCACTACCTCTTAACACACATTAGCCCAGCACACAGCACAAATGGGCCAATGATATTTTCTCTCATTCCCAGAGATCTCTGTTACACTGACTAGCCACAATTATAGGTTTTAAATATTCTCCAGTGCAGTCTAGCTCCTGCAAGCAGGTGAAGTGATTTAATAGCTGCTTTTTCAGATACCATGTCATACAGTTAAACTGAACATGAAAGGTGAAAACAATAAATAATAGTCACGTTTTGCTAGATCTTGCTTGTCCTCTCTTCACAAAGAAGTAAAGCCCAGTAAACTCTTTAGAACTTCATTAAGACCTTTCTCCTCACTGGCATCAGTCATTGCTTGTAGTCAGGAATCAACTTGCTTAAAGAAGACTGAAACCTTTTGGGTCTCATTTGCAGACACAAGACCTCCAGATAAAACTGACCGTGGAAAATGCCAGCACTCTTTCCACAGAACCCAGTGTTCCTGCGTGCAAAGCTGAATCCTTTCATTTAGTTTACATCATCTTCTTAAGAACTAAATTAATGTAATATAACAAGTCAAATCATACCATTCAGACCAGAGCCTGCATCCAGAAGCTACTCAGGGAATCCATCCCAGCTGCCCAGACATTACTGTGAAACATACTTTAAAATTCTTACACTGTAAAGCCTGTGTGGCACATGGTGACAAACATCCCTGGATACCATACAACATCAGCTCATGACACTTTCACTACATATATAAAGGAAACAAAATTTTGGAGCACACTTTAAAAAAGCATGTTAAATGCTGTTGCAGGATTGCATTTCTAATTAAAAATAACTTCTTTCTCTCAAGGCATTCTTTTTGGTTTCTACTCATCTATCCCTCCTCACTAGCTTTCTTTCTCATATTCCTTTGATATGGAGAAAGCTTGAAGCACAAAGCTTTCTGATTCCTGTCTTCAAAAGTCCATTTTGGCACTTGTGATCCACCAGAACAAAGAACTAGAGATCTTGGCGACAAACTAATAAGTGAAAAACATTCTTACATGTTGATCAATTAAAAATAAATTTAAAAAAAAAAGTCTCTTCCTTTCTGTAGTTTATGCATCACCTACCTGGACAACCTTGTGTAAGAAATGAACGTGCCTTCTGACACCACATATTCGCAAAGCAATTACATGCAGCATTTCAAACACTTGAAAACAAGAACTTTGCACCAAACAAAATCATTCATGTTTACTACATAAGACCTCAGTACCCTCAAAGCCAATATTTAGATAAGAGGCTTCAATAATACAACACATAAGAGGAACTACTATTTCTCTTTGACTCAGCAATGAATCAGTGCTTCAAAAAAACAGTAATATTACTGAAGATGTCATATTTAAGATGAAATTGCATTCATACTTCTGCACAGTCACCTGGTATCTGTAAAGAACAGGCTACATAGAAAGTGAAAAGATGTAATAAAAATACTTGTTAGCAATGGTTTCTCCATTCATTGATCTACACTGTTTTTCATCCTCTCCAAAATACCATTCTTAAAAAAACACTACATACATAAAAGCCACATTGTAACCATGAAAAACAATCAAAACTTTGAATAACCCTGTAACTGCTTGGAAACAGTAACAAAGATGCAAACATTGATACTGGATTCAAATCCCTGACACAAGGTTGGCAGTGGCAAGGAGACATTAAAATCATCACTGTTCCAGCCACTCTTTCCTGCCTAAAGATATAAACTCCTAATGATAAACTGGAGAAATGATATGGAGGAGTATCCACCAATACTCACTTTTTTGCAAACCTTATAGCTAGGGATGGAAATCACTGGCATTGTATCTCCACATTTCTATTTATTTACCACAGAAAAATGTCATTGCTTTAGACTGTAGCATTTTAAAAACCCACACCAAATGCTAACCAACCAGTTCTGAAAGTCAAGCCCAGTGTGTGTGAGCACACAATGGGTTTCCTTCTGTTAAAAGGGAATGTCTCAATCTCCATCAGTAAAATAACTCAAATAACTGAACTCCGGATTTTTTTATGTAAACTTCCAGAAAAAAAAACACCACCACCATCACAAAAAACGCACTAAATTAGAATAAAGGAGAACAAGCAGCAGGGTGTCGTAGTTACCAGGACCAGTTTATCACTATGTGTATATAACCAAGAGCATGTAGAATACACAGTTCATGTCATTCCTGATGGACTGTTTAATAATGAATCATTTGAAGCAGCTGCCCAGGGCACACCTGACACCTCAGGCTACAAGAGGCGCAGAAAGAGACAAACCCTGCAAGGCAGGGGAGTGTTTCTTCTCACACCAATGACTCAGCTGTGGTAACTCCCCTCAAGCGAGGCATTAACACCTTCACACCCAGTGGGAGGGGTCGTCTAGCTGCACTGGCATAACAGGCAGTTGCAACTACCTAGATAAAGATTCCAAAAATATCTCGTGACTCACAGAGTTAAACCATCCATTGTGAAACTCCCCGCCCTGTAGGAGATACTGGGCATTCCCACTTGAACCACAGCATATATAATCTCTGGGTTTGGGGACTTCTGGTACCGTTCCTCACATCCAGAGGAGGAACAGAACTTCAAAAGGACTGTGAGCATCGCTTCAATGGAACTGTGACAACCATCCTGACCAAAAGGTTTCCTTCCCTTCTGCTTTGTACCCAGGGGAACCCCGTGGTGCTCAGCACAGGAACTAATGAGCATAGCACTACTCTTGTCTCAGGGTGCCAAGTTATCCTCTTTGTGAGTTAAAAACAGTTCCCACTTATCATTGTATTTATTGAAATCTTTTTTTAGTAAATTTTAACTCTGACTTGTAACCTCTCTCAAACTGAGTTCATTTCTTCCAACAGTTTACTCTTAAACTGGCACACAGGGAAATATTGAAAAATGTAAAACTTAATTTCTTTCAATTTGTGCAATAATATGCCTCCTCAGTAAGAGATGGAAGAGTTTTGGCTATAGTGATTTTCAGACATGGCACTGTACCTGCACAGATGTCTAACAACATTCCAGCTGGCTCTGCTATAGCAACACATAGTTAAACACGGGATAATCTGCCTCACTCAAACACGAGGAACACAAGCTCACCCCCTCCATCAGCTCAACCTATTCCCCTGGCTCCTCAGGCTGTTCAACTTTAAGCAAGTATTCTCTGATAACAGGACCTGAAAGAACAATTTAGAAAGACTACATCCTGAAAAACAGGGAGAATAGTGGCAGAAAGGAAGGGTAGGTGTTTGCATCCCAACCTGATATGGAGAATGGGAAGAAGTGAGTACTGTGCTGAAATCATTGTGCCTGATGGAAACAGGCTACAGATCATTATACTTACCTTGGATTGCAAGCTTCCTTCACTTTTCCCTTAACATATCAAGTCAGGAAGTGCCCCTTGACCCTACCACATTTAGTTTTGCACCAATGATTAAAAAAAGTTGTAAGAATGGGTTGCTCCATCTTCCTGTTGAGACTTTGATAAACGTGCCTTGTAAGTCCATCTGACTGTTAACAAATACATAAGGCAGGAGGAGGATGGGAAGGGGGGTGAATGACTGTGTTTGTACACACATCTCTGCTGGCTGCAGGACTCCCCCTACGGAGCTGTAGTAGAATGATTCTTTCAAAGCAATGATATTTTTAGTTTTGACAGTGTTGTAATGAATTTCCAAGCAGGCCACGAAATGTAAAAATATTTTGCGCCGGATGAATCACATAAAGAGACTTGTCAGACTGCCAGTCTATTAGTTCTAACCACTAAAAGCAATAAATGCTCATAAATAGCAATGTTCTTACTTGACCACTGGAATACCTACAAAGGTTTTCTACAAGACTGTAGCATGAGAAATAAAAGGGAATCTTAGAAACTATCTGAAAAGCACAGTTAGAAACACAGAAAAGAGGTCTAAGTTCCACTTCTGAACTAAATTTATTGTCGTTACCTGCTTGTCAGGTCTACAGACAGAAAACGTCAACTCCTCTTGATTTTCCAGTGCAGTCCAGCTCCTGCATGCACACCAATTTTTACTTCTAAACAGCTTTCTCCTTAATCTTTGGTATGGCAAACCAGAGCCACGTGATTTGGGAGGGAACACTTCGTACCCAGTCTGAAAAAGGGGTATTTCTGGCTGCAGCAGGCACCCAGAAATCCTCAGAAGAAAAAAAAAATATCAAGCCTGAACTTGCCTACCCCTCCACAAACTGGCTGGCAACACTCCTCAGAAGTTCGGGAGGGATTGTACCCAGCAACCAGGGTAACCTTCACCTTACACACACTGGACAGGAGGCAAGCAGTCAATGACCAGATCCTCTCCTGTTCAACCTCAAAGTGTGAGGCAGTAAAATTTTAAGAGCTACAGCAATGGATCAGTGATACAGTAACACCACCATGCAGCATAAACGTGGCAGAAAGAGAATGGTGCTAGAAAACAGAAGCAACATGCACTAGAGTATCAGTATGGGTTAGAGTGCTCATCACCCCTCAGACAGTGACAGCTCTGCAGTTTGCTGCCCCTAAGGCTGTTTGTGAGGTGATGACACTCTCTGTTATGTATTTCCAATTACTGTTTATACATACCTAAAAAATAAGTATTTGCAAAACCCACTACTTTACTTGTACAAAACAAGTAAAGGGATTTTCCCTTCACTCTGACATTTGAGGTGAAATACTTTTTGTTGCGATTTGGTTCATCGATGAAGTTCAAACACAAGGATTTTCTCAAGCCCCACTGGCTGGAACAGCACAGTTCTAACCAGCAGAGTCTTGTGGAGTTTCAAGCCAGGACACAAGAAGCTTCTCTCTCTTCTGCCTATCAGTATTATTTTAAAAGAAAGGGGATAGAATTTATTTCTATCTGATTTTCAGGCAGGGTATGCCAGTCAAAGCAAGCAAATTTCTAATTCATGATCTAGCTGGAGACAGGGGGAGAGGGCAATACTGCAACAACCACACCACCTTACTGTACCAGATGACTGGATTTGCCTCCACCAGAGCTCTAGAATCCTGTAATAAATCCCGGTTATTCTGCAGCTTTAAACTCTTCATTTGCAATCACTCTGTTAATCTCGGCTACAGTATCCCAGACATTTGACCACTTTTCCCGAACTTATCTTAATTTAAAAAACACCTGTATTTGATTCAATAATGTGAAATATGAGAACCAGCATCAGGACAGAAACAGTCCATCTCCTCAACTAGCAAAACTTATTAGCTCAAATAACCATGTTTAATAAAACCACCAAAAAACCTTCTCTGACCCCAAATCAACCTTCACCTGCCTCAAGTTACTAGAGATCCAAACATTCCCATTAGTAAGCAGCATTCACTTCTCCTCCGCCCCATTTAGGCCTCAGTTCTTAATGAAAAAAATATTTTTAAATATTATGCAAAAATAATTTCGTGGTCAAAAATAATTTCCTTCAGAAACGTGCATTAAATGGTCTCAGTTCTTGTTACCTTTTTTCCAAAAAGTAAATGGTTTTTTAGTCTTCCTCTGGTATTTGCAATTTTCTTCTTTATTGCATGACTTAATACAAAATAGCAGAAAATAAAAAGAGGAAAACTGAAAATTTAGCAAAATAGTCTTCAGTTTCACAAAATACCCACATTTTCAGGGGTTTTTGTTGTTTTTTTCCCTTGTTTCCAATTACTTAAGATAACTATGATTTTGTACACACTTGAAATCAATAAATTCTGCCTGCAAAAAAACGAAGTCTACAACAGTTTTGGCTTTCCTAGACTGTAAAGTCTTCCAAAAGCACAATAAGAACGTTTTCAGTCACCAGGTAGGACAGTATATTCTTCCACTAATGGCAAATAATTAACTATACCTAACTAACTATATATAATTTTATTCCTCTGGCAGAAAACCAAAAACTGAGTTGTACCTTTCTCATACATGGTTACACACTAAAATATAACCCAGTCATGTCTTACCTACTCCCCCAAAAAATGGCAAACCACCAAGGACTTTCCCTCACAACAGCAACTCAAATCCTAACCTGAGTTTTTTCAGTCTTCATACACCCCCATGAGCAGCTCTAATGTGCAGTAACAGTTGATTTTTTTTCTGTATGGTTCAAAGAGGCTTTAAGAAGCTACACTGCACTGCGTTAATAAATATTTCTTCCACAGCAGATCCACATTATATGGTACAGTGTTTTCCCAAGATGAAAACAAGCAGGTACATACTGATCTTCTGTTCCAAAAAACTTCACAAAGAAGCACTTTTTTCCACGAGGTTTCTTCAGATCTTTAGGTGGATTAACAATCTGAAGGTGATTAGAAATGAAAGTTAAAAAGCACATAGCGATAAATTCATACTCTCTGATTTTACCATCCTGTGTTACAGCCACTGGAGAATTTATTTTTAATCTAACTAAGAAGAGAATTGGAATGTGCTATAAGCTTTTCAAGTAAGTATATAACCCAAGTATTTCCTTGGATATAAGCACACTGCAGCAGTGTGAAAATGTACCCAAAATGCACTGACACATCACTGCATTCCAGATGGGGGTCTCTCCCCAGCCCAAACAGATGAGCCAGCTTTTGTAAAATCAAACCAAATGACATTAATACAAGTTTGTTCCACTGAGGTAATCTTTAAAATCTAAACTTTGTCTTTACTCCTAGGATAGACTGCTTATCAAGTTTAAAATATTAGTAAGGAGAAAAGCTGTCATTCAGTTACACAGGTGACACCTGTGGAGGAGCCCTGGTAACTTGACCCAATAACCAAATGTTTTGTGGTTGTCAGCTGCATGGACAACCCTTTTCCTGGACTCATGATGTTACCTGACCATGCTTAGGCCTCATACCTACACAAAAAATAACAAAGTTTTTTTCAGAGAAGTAGAAATAATAGAAATGGCACATAAAGCGCATTTTTTTAAAATCTTTAATCAGAAAAAAACCCAGCTTAACACATAGAGAAAGTTTAATTACACACTACCCCCAGAACTAGTACTTAAAAACCACAGCTCTAAAACAGTATCTTGAGAAGCCAGACTCCTTATTTCTATTATTTAACAAAGTATAGTTAACCAACTTACTATGAAACAAATCTACCTTGCAGAAAGTGACAGGGATTAAATAACTAAATCTGAGAAACACAATGAGTTCCAGAGCTCCAGAGCTGGCTCTCGGTTGTTCTTCATTCCATCTGAACTACCAGCTGTCAGTGACAGGCTGAATGCCCTGATCAAATAAAACCTGGTTCACAGTTTAGATTTGTGGGGTATGTGATTAAAAACAAAAAAACCAAGAAAACCAGTATTAATCAACAACTGAAATGCTTTCAGGCAAAGCTTTCTCTAAACAGAAGGAAAAGGCAAAAACAAAAACCAAATACCACCAAAAAGGAACAAAGCCACAATAAAAACAAACAAACCTCACCTTTCCTGGCCATGGAGGATAACGGCCCAGCTTCCCCCTAGAGAAGAAAGAAAGCATTAGGCACCAGAACCAGAGGGGAAAAAAATCTATTCCAGTACCTGCCTTTTCACACTCTCTCATACTTTGCACATTTAAAGAGAGCTACAACTTGCAATCAAAACCTTCTGTGTGAGGCCCCATACAGGCCTCTGACACTGCTGGGCTGTCAAAGCTGAAGAGCAGCAGTGGAGCTGCTTCCTGCAAGATACAAAAGTAACAGGAACTGCAGCACCCTTAGAATGGAGACTCCTCCACAAGGAGCACTGATGGAGGCAGCCAGACCCAAGGTCAGGCTGGGAGCTTCCACCCAGAGCAGCCACCAGCCCCCAGCTCAGAGAGCTGAGGTTCTGCCTCCTCACAGAAAGGATTAATGGAAATGCCTTCAACAGGTGTTCCACTATCACTTTCTTCAGGTGCTCCCCATGACAGTAATGTGTTAAAGATACAAAGAGCCATAAAAGAAAAGCAGAAAAGTTTACTTCTTATACTTGCAACCGTTTTCATTATGAAAACTAGACAATACTGGAAATACTCAGAGGAGAAAGAGACTTTAGTCTTAGCCCTCAGCACAGCAGCCATATCCTCACCCTTGTCACTGACTTCACTCATAAAACCTTTTCAGCCATTGTCTCGCAAGAGACTGGCAAAGAACCTGTGGGGCCTGACAGCTCCTGACACAAAGCTGCACAGAGGATTCAGCAGCCACGGGCAGGCAGAACACTGCCAAGACCTGTGACCGTGTCTCACACCCAGTGCCCCCATTCCTGTACCAAACAACACACTCACCAAACCCTTTCTGCTGTTCCTGAGAGATTGTTAAAGTTCCCTGTAACTGTTGCAGGGACAGCACCTGCCTGAGCTGTCACGCACAAAACTAAAGCCAGATGGTTTACACTCCAACACTCAGAGCAGTGCACTCCCCAAATTCTCATCTGAAAACAAGAAATTTGCTAAAAGTAACCAATTTTACTTACTTTGTTATATAAATTAGACAACTTTCCAGCACTGTCAATTTTTCAGATGAGAAGCTGCAGTTGTCACAGCCTGGAGCACGCGCTTCTTTTGATCTGGGATATAAATACAAATGCATGCACTTGCGTGTTGGGAATTAACTATTTCTTTGAGCCCTGTCAGGACAACCTGGCCCATCCAGCACAGCAGAGCCTGTGCACTTCATCGGCGCTTACAGGGACTGTCCTCAGTTCTCCCGACCACGACATAAATCACAGATCTGTCTGGGGCCAAGACCGGAGCGAAACGGGGAAACGGCTTCAGGGGCTTCCACAGGGACACCCCAACCTACAAACACACTGCCCACGATCGTTGTGTCGCTCCGTTAAAGCGGTGCCAAGACACGGTGTGGCGGCTCTCCCGACACTCCTGCTGATCTCTGTCCCTCCCTGCCTCTCTCGGGAGCCGAACCCGCGCTCCCACACGAGCCCCGCAGCGCTCCCCTCACCCTCCATCTTACACCGACCGCTCCCTCCGAGCGCCGCCAGCCCCGGGGCTGCCGAGGGAGGCGGCGGCGCTACCGCCCGCCCTGCCGGGACCCGCCCTGCCCGCGGCCGCTCTCCGGAGTCCCCCGCAGCCGCGGGCTCTCCGCCCCCGGC
>VYZS01014337.1:16296-30806 GCA_013400695.1 Neodrepanis coruscans | reverse complement strand
ACTTTTATCTAAAACATTCTTTATCATCTTTTCATTAAGTTCTCAAGAGCTAATGGTTTCTGAGTTCCCAGGGTAAGGATGATGTTCTGAATAATGAAAGCTCATTATTTCTCCACAGAATGCTTGTTAATTCAAATGATGATATTAAAACTATAGTAGCCTTTAGCGCTGGGGTGATTTCTAGCATACTTTATCATGTATCAATATATACTCTGTTTGTCAAAACTGCCCAGGGCTGGGGCTGACATTCTCTCTGGAGGAGTCTAGTGCTTCAAGAGGCACTGAATACACCAAGGTGACAACTTGCAGAGTTTGCGCCTCTAGGAAATGGAAAGATGAAACTTGAAGTGCCATTGTCCCCCTTGATTTCCTTATTAGTATTCATAAAGAGACAGTATCCTCTTTTTCTAGTGCTCACAGGCCTTTCTTTTGAATGAAATAAAAGTCACATGCACACACAAAAAAAACCACACATACACAAAACATACTCCTTTTTTCTAATTTAAGTAATCAAAAATGTGTTTCTGGAATTACAGGTAGACATGCCTATTGCTTATCCATAATAAATTCTCTAAAAAAAAGAAAAAAAAACACCACAACAAGAAATACACAACTAAAGACAAAGTAAAGAAATTTTTTGCACCATATTGTTTTTTGCATCCTGTACTGCCCTCTTTTCAGCTTTGATCACAAAAGTACCACAAATGCTGCCAAGGACCTCACTCTCCCGCCATCATGCCCCCTCCAGGAAAAAGAAAAAAAAAATCTCCATCCATATGGAATCCTTTAGTGAATGCTAAAAATAGAACTACAAAGAAAAGGCCAACTACAGCGGTCAAAAAGCATGTTTCTTCAAATAACATTACATTTCCTGCACAAGAACTCCTTCTCCCCACTCCTGCAACCTACATAAATATGCATGCCCTTATCTGACTGCAAATTATATCATCACCTTCCATCAGGTGTTTTGCAATAGTGAGCTCTGGAATGGAGAGGGAAAGAAGATGCTCAGAGACTCCAAACTGATCTCTAATCCCTTACTGGCATCAATTGTTTCCTGTAATGCTTGACAAAGTAAAAATTGAGGGTTTGTAATTGAGCAAACCCCTCCTGCTTCCACCCAATCATTCAGCCCTTTCTCCTTCAGTCTCCCAAAAGGAAATGTAATTCTGAGTATCACAGCAGCCCTGCCAGCTGCTGGGAGCAGCCAGGTCAGCCTTCACGTGTGCAACAACACCCTCCTCACATAATTATCTCTCTCATGAAAGATTTGCTGGACATTTGCCCACAGGCAAAAATAATAAGGATATGGTAAACTTTTGCCAGCTTCCCCTACTGGCCTATCCTTAGAGTAGGAATTAAATATTAATGTGTTTTAAAACACCTAACTGGCTGATATTTTTAAGTTTGGAAGAGATATAAGACCAAATTGCAAGTTTATTTATGCTGCCTCCCATGCTTAACCAGAAAATTCATGTGAAAATTTTTTTTTTTATCCCTGTTACATGGGCTTACAGGAAGAGAATGACAACCGTGTGATTTCAGCATCCCTGTTTACCGGGGGGTATGCTGTCATCTCACACACATCCCAGCACTGTTGGTCTCTTTTTAGAAAGCCCCAAGGCTGGCACAGTGCTCAGCCCATGGACACTGCTCCTGCCTTCCAGAGGTGGTTCTTCCAGGAGCCCCACACCAAGCCAAGATTCTGGCTGTTTAAGCGGAGTTTTCATCATGCTTAAGGTCCCATTAAGTCCAAACCACATTAATGAGAGAAGGAGCAGAAGCAGCTCTTGCTGCAAAGGTCCTAACACATGTCTCTTAGCCATGACGGAATTTTTCCTGCGATGCCAGGACAGTGCTCCTGGAGGAGTCATGCTGCTGAAGCGACTGTGGCAGGGGCACAGCCAAGAACACAGGGGCTACCAGGTAGGGACAGGACAACACAGCCCCACAAGTACAGTTAGATGCCACACACCAGCAGTGCTGAACCTGCCATAGCCTGACAGAGCTACACCATCCCAGGGGAATAGGGGAGACCCCAGCAGCACCAATGTCTACTCAAACAAACATTTATAAGGTAAAACATGCAGCAAGGTTTATTGCGGTGCTGATGTTGAGTATTTTCAAACACGGCACTCAGACCACACCGTTATCTCTTCCCACACCCCGTACATGTGCTTGTGACTAAAACCAGGAGCACAGACTGGGAGCTCCAGGGGCAGACTGCAAACTTGTGAAATATGCTTATCAGGAGAAAATTAATTGTAATAGAAAAATATTGCTTCATGCCTTCTCATGGTTTTAAAGAATGTATCAGTACAGGGCAAGATTTGTTCCTTCATCTTAAGACAGAAACTAACAGATTTTCAGTTCAGTATTTATATGGGGGAAAAAAAGAAAAGCTTGGCTCTTTCATTGATTTTACTCTAATTACATCCTTACCATGCAAGATCCAATTGACTGGTAGAAGTATGTCTGATGAGAACAGAGATAGTGAAAGGGAATAAACCCACATATCCCTCTCAAGCTGTTCCTATAGTACTTTCTAATTTGATCTACAGAGCTGCACAAAAGTTGTGAAACACGCAAGCTAAACTATTAATTACTTAGTTCAGTGATAAAAGACAAACCTGCAGACATGCATTTGTGTAATTGCATGTGCATGATCAGGGCATTCCACACATTTCACACATACATACGTGTTCATAGAATACCTTTTCTCTGCAGGGCTGGGAAATATATTTTTCTCTCTTCAATACAGATTTTCTCCATTAATGAGAAATTTAGAATGGAGAACTTTGCAACTAAGGATTTTGACATGCTCATATTTTCTAGTCAAAAGATAGTGAATTTAAGTGGAATGCAACATTCCAGCTTTTGTCCTGAATCTGGCCTCTTTCCAGTAGCTCCAAATGCAACTCCATTAAAAAAAAAAAAAACCCTACATCACAAAGTCTTCAGACATTTTTAATGATCCTAAAAAACATGTATAATAAAAAAACTACAGGACAAGTGCAGTTGACAGAGTGCAACACTGCAAACACTCTGCTTATGAATCAAAACTAAAGTGGTTCCTGCCACCCCCTTCAATTTCAGAGTTGAGTCTATATCCATTAACTCCTCTTGGCAAACCTGGCATGCTAGCAATACCAGAAGGGAGTGAAAAGAGGACATGGACAGTTACACAATGAAGAAACTGTTTCCCATACATTGTGTGACCAGCAAACTTACTAAACTAAACATGTGACCTAGACTGGCTTTACTTGACTGAAGCCTTGAACTTTCAAAACACTTTTTTTTTTTTTTTTTAGGAAGACTGGCTAAGTGAAAACCATTCGCAACCAAAGGTTTGACAAGGACAAGGCCCTAAGTAGTTCAATGCTCATTTCTAAGGGTGAACTAATTTGCAGGACACAATCCTGCAAAAACTTGTGCAGGTTTCCTTTGTGCACTGGCATGCACAGAATCATCATAAAAGAAATGTCTCCAGAAACAGAGCCATCAGCGTTGCCGATACAGCACCACAGCAAGGAGGCAATTACACGACTTGACTAGTTTCTGGTGTAATCATTTTAAAAGCACTGCTTGCAGTGGCTACTGCAGCACTTGCAATGCCAATTACTTTAAGTAATTACAAATAACTCATTCAAAAAAAAAGCAAAAGTAGAAAATTTTTTTTTTTTGTCAGTGATAAATTTAAGCTATTCTTCACTACCAGAATTAGAACAATATTTTTACCAGTTCAAAATTCCAAAAGTCTGAAGATACTAAAACCTTCCACACCAAAGTGGGGGGGGAAGAAGGGAGGGAGAGAAAATATAAAGAAACATTAAAAAAATTCAAACCCATTAAATGCCATGGGACACAAAGTTCCAGAAAGTTAGCAATAACACCCTGAGAAATTTGTTGGAGAAGCAGGGGCATTAGAAGTCCCAAATTTGAAAACGTAAATGGAAGAAGAATAACTGAAATGAAGTATTCCTAAAGGGTTTGGCTAACAGCTCCCTGATCACCATCTTAAACAATGTGTAGCAAGTGGCCCAATAACCCTGCAACACTGTATGGTGACGGCCCTTTGAGGAAAACAGGTGTTTCTGCAGATGGCCCAGACAGCATATACAGGCTCCTAGCTCCCCATCCACACCCTTCTCACAAATCAAGAGCACCAACAGGCAGATACATCATAGCTCCTTTCATGATAGGCCTTGTCTCTGTGGCACGCTGGACCAGCGAAACTGGTTCTACACACCCTGGGAAAAAATGACAGTTTCCTTGCAAGTTGCACTGATCATAAAAGGTGGAAGAGGCTTCCATGCGTGCCCAAACCTGCCTCTTTCAAAACTCCTGCACACCCAGCACAGCAGGGCAGAAGCTTCGAGGAGCACTCCTGGCCATTGTGTGGTTTCTCTGTGGCTCAGCTTGGAGTGCAGCCCACGACAGGTCACCATTTTGTGCCCAACTCAGTGGCCTCCTTGTTGTGCAGCTGCCTGCCATGCCTTTTGTGCTGTTCTTCCTCCAGCCCTCTAGCCCTTCTTCTTTTGAAGCATTGGCTTATGATGCAAATGAGAGCAGTGTCCAAAACATGGCAAGGGGCCAGTATTGCTTTGCCTTGAGGTAAAAGGAGCCAACTGTTTTTTCCTGGAATATGCTCCAAATTTCACACCCTTTTTCTCCACAAATGTGGGAAATAAGCAGCAACCCTGTGTACAAAAGGGTGTTTTCACATATGCAGATAAGGCATGCTAATGCACACTGCACTGCTCCACACATCCTCCCCAAACCTGAGCCTCACCTTTGACAGCCCAATTACAAAAAAGAAGACTTAAATTGCTGAAAACATCATTCCAGTACATTCTACCTCTATACAAAGGCTACCCAAGCTCTCGATACTCCTTTTGAGCCTCCACAAACCACAGCAGCTGGAGTTACACAAGCACCAGACCAAGCGTGCTAGCTGCAGTATCTCCATCGGCATTGCTAAACACAGGAGCACACAGCAGTAGTCTCTATACAGCCCAGCATCCAGGTCAGCCGACTCCGTTCACATTCAAGTCCAGAAAAAAAAGGGGGGAAAAAAAGCATCAATGCTACTGCACTTTCAGGCAATCCAAAAATTCATGTTCTACCCTCTGCTCTATCAGATTTCACACCTGATCTCCTCAGTTCATAGCATGGAACACCACCTGGATGTTTTGCAAGCACATAAAGCTGGAAGGGTGCTTTGGGCTAGGGAGCACAGAAGAAAGGGAAAATGCATTGATATACATGGCAAGGATGACTAGACAAAGATAAAATATTGCTTCACCAAAAAAAGAAAAAAAATAAATAAAATAAAACACCCATGCTGGCAAGCTACCCCAAGCTGAACAAACAAACCTCATGACTGAGTTTGCCTTTCCAGAAGTACTGGTCTCAAGTCAGAACTTTACTTGAAAGACTTTCTTAAAAAACTAAAGACAAACAAACGGTACAAGACAGAGAGAAGCAAACCTTGAAAGCCGCAAGGTTTGGGGCCTTAAGCTATTCCTCAATATCCCTCAAAAGTTCCAGGCATTTTGCCAGCACAAGAATCTACCTTCTGGTGCATCTTCATTTAACTTTGCTTACATTCAATGTTACAACGTTAGAATTTTACAGTCCTCTGGCTGCTAGAGTTAAATATCAGTGAAAAACCTCCTCCCTAAATTTTGATAGCCATGTTTCTGTGAGATTTTTTTTCTCTCCAATTAATTATCAATGTCAATGGGGAAAAATCAGATCAATTTAAACTTCATAGAAAATTTGTTTTTAAAAATGTCTAAACAAAAAGATCAGCAGTGGAAACAGTACTCTCCTGCAAGGGTAGTGGGTGCTTTGAGATTTTGAAAAGGATGTTTTCAATCACATTCAAGAAAGAGCAATAGATACCCAGGGACATGCAACTCAGGCTGGGTAGTAATTTGTGCTTCAGTTTTGAAGAGAGGTGAAGACAAAACAGTAGGGAGCAATGGCAGGACTTTGACAATACAAGCCCATTTTATGTAAAATTTCCACAGAGGTTTCCAATAATTACTTGGAGGGAGCTGGGAGTGCCTTTAAATAAGAAACAAAGATGTTTACTTTGGGCCAAACATCTCCATTAAAAAAATGTAGTGCAAGATTTTTCACAGAAAGCTTGCTCTTCGGGGATTTTTTGTGGTTTGGGGTTTATTATGTAGGAGTAAATACATTCTTTTTGTGTAAAAACTAAAAAATTTGTTTTCCTTCTAAACCAAATTAAAAGTTTTCAGTTCTATAATACATTGAAGTGATATCTCAGAAAAAAAAAAAGCAAATGAGGAGTTACTTTCAAAGGAATAAAAAGCAATTCAATACAAACATGGAAAATTCTCACGAGTTGAGATCAAGAGGAGGCAACTGGGAAGCCAATTATGATTAAATACATCACTAAAAATTACTTCAGTAAGTAAATTCTCAGAAGGTAGTAATGGAAATAGTAGACCAAAGGTGAATAAGATGAGAAGAGCAGAAGGAAGCTAGACCTAAAGCAGAGCAAATGGATAGTTCAGGAGCTAGAAACTCTCCAAGAGTAAACAAAATCAAAAGCAATTTCAAAATGGAGATGGCAGACCCAGGGGCAATCTTAAAGCTGATGGGATTGAGGTGATATCATTCATTTACATTGATGCATTTTCTATAGTTTATGGGAACTGCAGAAGATATACAGGACTCCTAGGGAAATTATTTGTGCTTATGGTTTATGATAAAAGATGGTGCTATCACTCTTTTTTTATGGACATACATATAACCAGCACAAGAATAGTTACTGTGTATTCAGCAAGCCTGGAGTATGTTCAGAACAATTAGAATTTCCAGACCATTGGAGCACTCAAAGCTAAAGATTAAAAGAGGAAGACCAGGATTTTCAAAGCTGCCTAGACATTCAGAAATGTTAGATGTCTCTTTCAAAGCATCTAAGCAGGTAAGGTTTATAATCCTCACTGAAGTCAACAGAGCAAGGTGCCTGACCCCAAGGCAGTTTTGCAATGCTCTCAGGCACCTACATAGGCTGGAAAAAGTTTGCAGATCTGGCCCTGGGTGCTGCAAATGGGAAAGAGAGGACACTCTCTCATGTGTTTACCTTCAGCTAAGAGCATTTGGGGAAAAAAAAGCCCAACAGGTTTGATAAGGCTATAGAAATAGTACCCAGTGATTTGGTCAGTTTAAAAATAAACAAACAAACCCACAACAAACAATTCTAGGAGACCCCATGGCAGATTTAGGTTTTTTCTTCCCAGTAATTCTACAAGGCTGGAGGAGGCCATGGACCCCTTTCCACCATGAGCAACCTCATCTCAGGGTACAGAGAGCCAGGCAGCAGCCCTCGCAGAGGCACTGCCCCACTGCCTTCGTTTTATGACTGCTCACATAATCGCCCTGCAAGAGATGCCAGATTGCAGATAATAGCTCCTCTACATTCAGGTGGCATACGTGCAGTCCAACGAGCCAAGTTTCTCTGGAGCTGTCAGGGCCTGATTTTTTGGGAAAGTTATGTAAGTACGCGCTCAAGGAGCACCTACGCAGCACATGAGCTGGCCAACCCCTTTCTCCTCCCTCTGCCTGCTGCAACATATCAGGCCCACCTGTGGCCAGGAGAGCACATTTCCAGTCATTACACAAAGGTTGGCTTGCTTTCCACACTGCTTTAAGCCACACATGGCGTTGGAGAGATAAAAAGAAAGCAGACAGCAAATTTGTAAGAAGTGCTGCAGAGTGACCAAGCCATATGTAGCACTGTCAGTCTTTCTATGTGCAAATGTTTTTCTCTTAAGCATATTAATTCAGCTGTGATAGTCTTTATATTAAATACATATAGGATATAAATATACCCTTTAATTTTGCTCTTAATGTTTACATTATTTCCTGTCTTCTTTACATTAGTCTGCAGTACAAGCTGTAACAGCTATGAATATCTGCACAATCCTGCTTTATTCCCCATTTTCCATATCTAGCATAGTTATTTGTATGCTGCCATGGCTGCAGCAATTCAAAAGTTCCACCACTAAGGTCTAATCATAGTGCCTTAGATAACGTCTGAACAAGTTCCAGTGTAATAAATAACCAAAACTAGGTGAAACAGCCATATCCTCTGCATTTTTCTTGTGTTATAACACAGTTTGGATCACAGCCCAATTCAGAGGTAGAGAAAAGCTGATCCAATTCAACTGACTGGAAAGATAGCAAAGCATATGGTGTATATCAAGTGATTAATTTTCAACATTAATTTATAAGCATTAATTTCATCTACTTTGGAAGGAATAAGCAAGTAACTGCCAAGTTTAGCTAATTTTGGTGTTTAATAACTACTTTTTTTTTTCCTTAAATTGCTTCTCCTGTAGTAAGTAAACCACTTTGTAATCTCAATTTTAAAAAAAAATGTATTCTCACCTAAAATTTGCCTAGAAACTACACAAGCCCCCAAGTAAAGGATTTAAATTGAAGTGGAACCAATACCTAAACAATACAGAACAACACAGAAGTTGCAGAGATAAAGTTGAAATTCTTAGTACATATCTAAAAAACAGTTGTAGTTTCTAAGCCCCAGACATAATTCCTCGCAGCAAAAGGGAAAAAGGCAAGTTGAAAAATAGCGAAATGTAGCTTGTCAAATGCAAAATAAAAACTTCCCCTAGCTGCTGTTTCTGTATGCTGGGAGCATAAAAATAATATATGAACAGGGAATGTGACAACCAAAGATAGCCACAGTGATTGTTAGAGCTAAGAAAACATTTACTTCTGTGCTTTGTTCAGAAGTGCTACTGTGTTTACGTGTGTCGATGCAACCCTAGCCAAAGAGTAACAGTATTTTCCTAAAGAATACATTAATTTGTTTTTCAAGCCAGTCCAATTTCAGAAACCTGATTCAATCTTGCTTTGCTCTTGCAACTGCATGGTACNCCTGATTCAATCTTGCTTTGCTCTTGCAACTGCATGGTACAAGACAGAACTTTTCAAACTTGGTCACCACCAGTCTGGGAAACACAGTAATATGGGTTTTCCTCCCAGCTAGACAACATTTAGATAGCACTTTTGTTGTATTCACAAGACCAAGGATTTTTCTTCTGGGGGCAACCAGTTCATTGAGGTCTTCCCTGACATTTCAGACAAAGGTTCATTTCGACTACACTTTCAATAGAAATTAAGTTTCTCTCTTGCTTGACAAATCACTACATGCAACTTGCTTACAAAGAGTCTGAATACCTCTTGTTGGCACTGGTGGAATCCAGCAGTTAATACACAAGCAAGGACTTTATGACCAAGCAGTTAACCTATAAAGAGTTTTATGGGCTAATATTTATTAAGTTAGCATTTNGAATAAGCAGGATGAAAAAAATCAAGATAGGGCTGTACATATATTGGATAAAGGAAGGAAATCTGACACACACACAAAAAAAAAAAAAAAAAAAAAAAAAAAAGCACTTTCTTTAAAGGCTGTGTAAATATAAATGTATGATATTAAAAAAAAAAGAATTGTTATCAGAGAAAAAAAGTTGATTAGTATGAGACATCCTTAGAGACAGCATAATCTACCCTTGGAGACTGACAACCCAAATGATTTGGGGGCAACACTGATTCACAGATTAGCTACAAAGTCTCTGATGCTTTTCAGATTGCCTTTAGATTTTTATCTACAGACAAGCCAACTCACAGCATCCCATCCTGATCCCATCTTTTAACTGGAAACTGCGACACTCCCAAACATGAAGCTGGCACATGAATTTTCATGCACTGTGTTCAGTTTGGCTTATCCTTTACATTTATGTACTTTCACCCCATGCCTGCCAGACACTGTTGAGGCTGAGGGTGGGAAGGTAACAGCAGGGTCACCTACTACAGCCCTTGCAGAAAGACTTATCTACTCTGATGGTAAATCTCCCTGTCCTGAGCCTACATTAACCACAGCCTGACCTCCGTCCTTAGTCTATATGTACAGCAAAAGTCCAAGAAAGCTCTTACCAGCTTTACTTAAAAATAGCTAAAAGCAGTTATGACAAATAAGCCCTCATCCTGAGGGCTTAGTCTTGTGAGGTCAAAAGGCGGCTTGAGGGCAAACCCAGCCCCTGGCCTCAGCTACCTCTTCAGGTACTGAAAGTTATTCAAATGCCTCAGGTTGCCAGAAACATACCCTAGTGCATAAGAGAAGAAAGAAATCAATAGTACTACTTTTCTTTACCAATTAAGCCATATCTGAGTCCTTCTTTCAAGATGTTATCGGACATGAAAAAAAGGGCATAAGAAAATTAAAATCTTACTGGAGGAGATAAGCAAACAAGCTGAATTCCAGCAGCCTGATATCTATGAGATCTTCAGCTCACTCTTAACAAACTGCATTCACTTTCTTGTTCACCATTATAATGTTGTTGATCAACCTCCACTTCAATACTTTCAGGTGACTGTCACTTAATTCATTAAATAATTACAGTTAATAACCCACAACTTCAGGAGCCAAATATCATCATGTATCTCAAGGAATCTCAATGCTTGTGAAATGATATGTAAGCCCTACATTTCTGATCACTTGCTGAGGTGCAGCAGTAGTTTAATAAAGTGAAGAATGTCTTCTTCACAGACATTACCAAAAAAATCCCAATGGGTGTCACAGAAGGGGCCCAAGCAGTACTACTACTCATTACTTCAATTTTACATCTCTTTCCTTGCTTCGGGAAAGTGAACCATGTTGCATACAGTAAATTTACTGCCCTTTAAACACACATGTCCAAATTAATTGTATATTGTTAAATGCCACTCAAGCTCTGCTGACATTCTTTATCCACCCAAGTCATGGCTTTCTGAGGTTTATAAAGTTGACAGAATCATTTGATTGACTTCCTGCCCATTGAGAGAGCTGTGCATTATTCAAATTACTTGAACAGATGGAAGAATTTACTTTATTCTAAACTTCACTCCCATTACTCCCAACTTGTCTGACAAGACAAGTTCCCTTCATATAACATTTTAACTTCATTTTCTGTTGCCACTAAAAGATGCTTTCAGAGTTACTGCACTATTTTGAATTCACAGAAAATTCAGAAGATATTGCAGGGGTGAGGGTCTTTTGCTTTTCAGTCTGAAGCTCAATAAATGTTGAACTTCGCTTTCATTCAATTATTTTTAAGCACTTCAAAAATTCTCATTTTTGATTTTATGTTCCTTCCTTGCAGACCAACAAAAGTCCACTAGAGATTTTCCCCTGTTAAATGTTTTCTGAGTATTGTCTCTATGAAACTATACTAGAAAACTGTACCTTGGCCTATAAAAAAAGTATGTTGACACCTCTGTATTATTTATGTTTTGCTAAGACAAATAGCAGGCTTCAAGCCCTTTGCACTGGAAGGCAGATCCACATGCACAGCTGTCTCAGACACCTGAGCATTTACAAAGTGCTCAAATACAAATAAACCTAAATCGCATTTCCTAGAGCCCACCAGGGTTCTTCTGTGGAGGGTTCAAAGGCAGGCAAGGAGGTGTTAGTTATTGGAAGAGGTAGGGAAATACTAAGAACATATGATTGCAGGACTCAGCCAAGTCCTGCAGACCAGACCAAGACCCCTCCACCAAAAGCACCCCTAAGCTTGAAGGGCAACAATTTTCAAACCTCCCAAAACACCTCAAAAATTATTCTCACACAGACACAATAAGATTAGTCATTACACATCCCAAAATGTCAGCTATTTAAATAGCCCTTTGGTACTTCAGCTGTGTTGTGAATTATTTGAGGATGGCAATGTTTGTAGAGCTCTGTGCTCTTCAGCACGCTTTCAGATAGATTCAATCCTTTGGTTTTAGTCACTGCAGCATCAAGAGGAAGTTCCAGTCCATAACAGGTCTTTGACACCAGAAAGTCTCCGAGCATTATAGTCAACAGGTTGCTACAAGGTACAATTATCTTTATTTCTCTGGGCCTAAGAATCAAAGTCAACTTCTCCTAAGCTGAGTGTAGTCTCACTGATATGTAATTGAATAAGTGATAACCATCGGGTCCTTTGCCTGGAGAAGTGAGCAGTTAGCTTGTGCACATCAAGAGACTGATTTAAAAATCAATTAAAATTCTGACATGGGGCAATTTTCTCTCAAGGGGATTCAAACTTACAAAGCGGGCAACAGGGATCTCCACAACAAAAAACATGCTGTAGGATGATGGGATCTGGGACAGGCACAGATCAAGAGATGCATATGGCATTTTGAACAGCTCATACATTAAATTGAATGTTAGGCTTAAGTGGCTGAACTGGACACAAACAAGGTATATGTAGGACAGACCTCCTTAGTATGGATGACTTCATATAAGGATGCAGTTTCCTAAAGCTTAGAAATTTTTATCTCCATTTTCATAATTTTTTTTTTTTTAATTAAAACACACCTTACTAATAATGACTTAATACACCATAGACCATAAAAAGCCAGGTACTTGCAGATACTTGGAGTACTTCTGCAATTTAATGTCCTTCACCAGTGACATCTGGCAAACAAAGCATAACTTATGTGGGGCAAACCACACCAAAAATCAGTGTCATGCAGGACATGAATTATAAGACAAAGACAAACAAAATGAGGTGCTTGTACCCTCTGCAGTTTGATAAAAGGAGATAATCTGAAGAGTAAAATCATCTGTAAAGTTTAGTCAGGGAGGGAGGAGACTCTTAGCACTTGTAACATAGAAATTCTTTNCATAATTTTTTTTTTTAATTAAAACACACCTTACTAATAATGACTTAATACACCATAGACCATAAAAAGCCAGGTACTTGCAGATACTTGGAGTACTTCTGCAATTTAATGTCCTTCACCAGTGACATCTGGCAAACAAAGCATAACTTATGTGGGGCAAACCACACCAAAAATCAGTGTCATGCAGGACATGAATTATAAGACAAAGACAAACAAAATGAGGTGCTTGTACCCTCTGCAGTTTGATAAAAGGAGATAATCTGAAGAGTAAAATCATCTGTAAAGTTTAGTCAGGGAGGGAGGAGACTCTTAGCACTTGTAACATAGAAATTCTTTTGCAGTCCTGGCAGGAAACTTCTTCAGCCTTAATGTCCTAGGATTGTACTACACACTTTATCTGCTCAGACCTGAAGCTGACAGCATGATAAATGGTACTAGTTCAAATACCACACTCCGGAAGTCTCTCATACCACCATGTTGAGCATCATTTGTGTTCTCTAAACTACAAAAACTCCATAATCTAGCTAACTCTAAAGAAATTACTGCTTTTCATGGCTGAATTTATCTTAATTCTGTATTGAAAAGTATGTTTAATTCTAGTATCAAGTTGATTTCAAAGTTCAGATCACATTACTTAAAATTAAAAACAAAAAAACAACAAACAACCTGATTAGGAAAAAATACTTAAAAATAAATGCTTAGATTAACCTAACAGCCTTAAAGGCATTCGGAAGAGGTCAAGGTGGTCACATTCAATTTTTTTACACATACAAGTTTCTGTACTAGAGGATAACCTGGGGCATGCCTACATATGTATCCTTTTAGAGTGTGGTGAATTGCACAGAAGAACAAAAATTAGTGAGGCTCACATCTTTTGTGTCCTAAATAACACCTTCAAAAGTATTCACTTTTAGCACCTTCACTAGAAAAAGTGCAGGTTGCAGCATGCCTTGTCTGGAACAATATAGGCAAAGCTCAGACGAAAATTGTGTAGGGTATTTGGTAGAGAAACTGGCTGCATCTCCATCTCCTAGGGGAAGAGAAGCCCCGATCCCCCCTATATTTCCTGGCAGGAAAAGATAATATTCCTATCCAGAGAGCAATTTCACCATGTTCTTGCATGTATCTGTTATAACTGAATCCCCCTTGCCACAAGAAAGATGGGAAGAAAGCAGAAGAGAGAGACTTTGGAAACAAGGAGGGTACCCAGTCACCTGCATTTCTCTTCTGTCCCTGGCTGTTACTTCTCATTTTATGCAAGTGCTACTTCCAGCTAGATTGGATTATTTCCCTTCCCCCAATGCTTCCTAGGTTTGGCCAGAAGACTAAAAATCCCTTATTAACACAGCTTTACTCATTAATCAAGGTAACCTTTTTTCGCTTTCCAAAGAGTCTCATGTCCTTATCTTTGCATAATTGAGCATTTACATTTCAGAAGAGCATCACCTGAGGGAGTGGGGGCCGATTTTGAAAGGTTTGGGGGTTTTCCCCCCTTAAGTTTCAAGTTTAAAAAAAAAAAAAAAAAACAACTTTGAAAAGGGATGAAGCTAAATTACCAAAGCCTTAGGGCAGAGTAACTTAAAGACTGATTATGTGTAAGAGTTTCTCCCATTCACTACAGAAACTAACATTTTGCATGACAGGAAATCAACAAGCAATAGAGTTATAATATTTTGTGCTTATATAGAAGCTTCTTATCAAAAGATACCAAACTGCCTCCCTAGCTTTTTTTTTTTTCTTTTTAGATATCTTTCCGAGGCAGACACAACTGTGGATTTTCCAAACACTTGTATTTGAAAACT
>VYZS01014337.1:0-16250 GCA_013400695.1 Neodrepanis coruscans | reverse complement strand
TGGCCATTTCCATGAGAAGTCACAGGTTTGAGCAGACTCAAGTCAGAGGCAGAGTGAAGTCTTAGCAGAGTCCTCTTTTCTTGGGCAGGATGCTCCATGGCAAGGCGTTCTGGGTTGCCAGAGCCTCAGGCAACCTTACCAGCAAGGTCTTACTTTAACCAGGGAATATTTCACAATCCAATGGCTCTAAAAGCCCCCATAGCAGTACAGTCATGCCCTGAATGCCCCCAGACTCAGGAACAACACTGAGCTTTTGGCAGTGCCCAAATCATGACCAGAACAAAGCAACACAAGCAGCTCAGCAATCCTAATGCCTTGTCTGTATATTTTGCACATGTCACAAGCGTGTTCTTTCTGAAAAAACTTGCCTCTTAAGGCCGTACTTGTTTCTTCCCATTGTATAATTGTTCTTCATATAATATTAGTTTCTTCTACAACAGCACTTTTATACTCCCTCTTTCCACAGACCAATAAGAAATTCTTTTACTATAGAAAGAAGAGGAATTAGAGTAGGATAGTTATGAAATCAGGGAAAAAATACCCACAACAGTTGTCTAATGGTCCCACATTATCACTATCATGAAAAAAGTCATAAAATCAAAAATACTGCCTCCAAACAGCAGCCACATAAATCCACTCTGAATGATGTGGCTAATTTGTTATGGCATATTTGTTATTTTAGGCTTGATTTTCATGGAGGAAAGCAATGCATTTCCTGCTGTTGTTACTGCTGGTGGGAACATAATTCATTGTAAACCTCAACAGAATCAAGAAAAAATTCACCTGTAAAAAGCTAACTGCTGTGATTAAGAAAATGTCTGAGGCAATGAAGACAAGAAACCCTCTTTCTTTTTTTTTCTATCCACAAGTTATAGAATATTGGAAAAGCATTATGGCAACATCTCATCAATTACTTTGAGGCAGCCCAGTATAGAAGTCACATGCATGCAACCTCGTCCCCAGTACTGCTAAGACAACTTCCCTTTTATTGAAGGAGAGGTCTCTTACAACAATAGCAAGTGCAGAAACATACTATGGCTCAGATTCTGGCTCTCAGGCAGCAAGACAAGCATTTTACATTTCAAACAGGCATACAATGGCTAAATCCTACTTCGGCCCAACTTAAGCTACAGCCCTTTGCCTCCCTAGTACCACACAAGCATCATCTGTTCTCTTGCAGGGTAAGAATCCACAGAGGCAGAAGAGTCAAACCCACCTGATAGGTCTAAATCCACCTAATAATCACTAATTTTGTATGAAGAGTATAGACTATATACTATAGACTGCATGTCTTTTCTAGAGATACATTTGCTTTCTCTAGTTATCAGTCTGTCTTCTTCTGGTCTCTTTCCATTTACCTGTCTGATATCAATGGATATCCAGCCTCATATCTAGACACAAAACACTGCCATTTGGTAAAACCTTCCATCTGGTATCTTAAGGCTGCTCAGTCCTGGAGTCATGTTTAAGGATTTCTGCTCTCATAACAAGGCCCTTAAAACTCTCTAGACAATATCCCACTACAGATTACTGAAACCCAAGACCAATCCCAACATGAAAGCTTCATAATTCACAAATCATTTTGTGACCCAGTCCCTCAAGTCAGAGGGCTGGGATACTGCTTATACCAATCAGAGATAGCCAAGAAATAATAATCCTGGTCCCAGTCAGACGTTCATGATACAAATAAAACAAAGAAGCAATAAGAAACTTCACCACACCAAATAGTTTCTGTACTGACCCAATCAGAAATGGTTCCAATTTAAATCTTGAAATTCTGGTGTTGCCTGTGCCAGTGCCTTCTTAAAAGAAACCATGAGGAGAGACAACTTTTTTTTTCTGATCCACACAGATTTATTCATAACTTCCTTGCTGCATTTTGCAGTTTCTATAGGGCTACTTACTGGGACTTGGTTTCTTAGCACACCCTGTTTGAGGAGGTATAGGAAATAGTTTTAAAAAAAAAAAAAAGACAAAGTCTGAACTGGCTTGAATTTGTTTTGAACACAGTAAAAAAAAAATAGACAGAAAACACACAAAACAATTTCAGAACATTCTAAACACTGCTACTGCCACTATTTTCTCTAAAGCATACAAGAACTGATTCAATTCGGTTTTCATTCTACATCTTGTGACATTTGGGCTACACTTTTATTCAGAAATAAAATTTACTGAGCATTGAAAGATTAGGAAAAAGCAAGATGTGCTTAACACTTGATGCACTTTATTGAAAATGTAGAACAAGGAAAGCTTAACTTAGCTCTAAAACCAATAAATACTTCAGTTGTTTTGTGTTACGGGTAGTGTTCAGTGGCTTGCATGACTAATTAAACAATCTTGAGTTTGCTTTGAAGACTAAGCTGTCCTAAATGGCTTTAAATTACATTCTATCAATCTAAGCTTAGAATTAAAATCTTCATTTGTAAAAAGGAATTCCACTGTGTATAAATGCTCATAGAGAGCTGTATTGAAAAGTTTAACAATCTTGATGGTTTCTGGCCCTCACAGCAAAAGGGGAAATCCTAGCTTTCTCATAGCTGAAGTCTCTGTCAGTATTGGGAAGGGAAGCATCCCAGGGAAGGTACAGGAAGAAAAGTGTTTTGAGGGGAGTTTTGCATAGGACAGTAACTCAAGAAGATGAAGATCTAAGTCAGACTGGGGAGCGAGGGCAGATGGTCAGGGAGGATAGCTGTGAGAAATTACATGCTTACCACATAACAAGGACTACCACTATATTGTATCTATTCTGTGTGGCCCAGAGCGAGCACTGGGGAAGTTCAGCTGTAATCTGTCACTACCCAGCACTGGGTAGTCAGAAGTCACCAACACATCCTGCATCCACTTTTTTTTTTAATATCTATAAACAAATTGTTTGAGATCACAGCTCCTGCTGTGTATGTAATACTCAGGTATTCATTCTCCCCAAACAAGTGCACCAACAGCAATATTTTTTCCATTTACCTACTTACAAGAATCACCCCTAGGCACACAGGGAGCCACTATCCAGGTTGCAGAGCAGAGTCAGGCACAGACACATCACATGGAGCAAAGGTGGCATTCTGCTCCACTGTAACTGACTATGTCTGCAAACCTTCTCTGTAGGAGGAGGAAAAAATAGCTGCGTGCAGTAAAAACACATCTTGCAGCTTGCTTTGATTGGTGGCAGGAGCAGACAACAGCCCATCTTCCATGTCACCTCTATGGGATGAAACAGACAGTTCACCTGCTGCAACAAACATACTGAGGACTTTTTTCTGAGCAAGGCTGTTTTGAACCCCAAGCTATCTGAAGTCAGCAGAGGCATTCCAAAAATACAAACGTCTCCAGAGGAGATGTTTTTTCCCCTCTTCAAATAACTAACCCATCTTTTTCATTCATCCAGTAGGACTAGAGCTGAGCCTGCCGTAGGAGAGGCATAACTGACCACTCTTCCTTTTGGCTGCTGCCTGCAGCACATGTGGTGCATTCAGGCTGTTTGAGTCGCTGCCCATTAAATAATAGTTCCTCTTCTCTTTCATTAAAACCATCTTCAAAATCCTGCCTGACATCTCCCTGCAGTTAAGTTTTCTGTGTCTGTATACATGGAGGGGAGGAGGGCAAATTTTTCTTTCCATGATTACTTACCCCACTGATCTGGTGGTTTAGAAATAGCACGTCTGCCGTACTATCTGCCTTTACTTTTAGCTCTTCCACAAACAAAAATGTGAAGCCATCCTTGCTTTCACTGGCATGGCTCTGCCTTGTTTTCTTTCCACCCTTAATGGACTCATTGATGTGTAGGAGACTTTTGATTCTGGGTATAGATATTCATCCCCACTTTACATAACCATAAGCAACGGCAGGTACTTATGTAAACCACAACCAGGTCTTTGCCCCTGTGCACAACAAGCAGAGGTCCTAAGCCATCACCAACTGTCCTCTGCTTCCAGTTGCCCCTTTGCAAAACACACTGGCAGGGGGAGAAAGAGAGAAAGGTGGAAAGTGAGAGTCAAACAGAAAAAAAGTGTGAAAAAATTAAATCCCACAACTTCTACCTCCATGGTAGGGTCTCTGTTATTGCCTGAGAGGCAAGAGACAGGTTCTGAGAATGAAGAATCCCTAAGGCGAATCTGTACTGCTGGGCCACAGAAACACCTTTAAAGGCTATTCAAGGGTTTTCCACTTCACAATATAAAATTCAGTTAAGTAGGAAGGGAGATTACCAGAAACAAAGATATTCAGCAAGGAATATATTAAGCAAGTACTTACTTTAGTTACTGCGACCACTAAATGAATTTTTAGTGTTCAGAGATACTCATCCTTTCCACAGCTCCGCTTTGGAGTAAGAAGCTCCCTGTATTTCTTATTTCTCCCAGTTCATCCCCTGAGGAAGAAATGTGCAGCCTTCCAACACTCTCTGTACAGGAACACCCATAAAGTCACCCAAAAGAAGAAATTAAAGCCACTCACCTCATGGCTTTGAATTTCCAGCAAGCCCACCTCTGAAGAACATCCCTGTGTTCCACCAGAACATATTCCAATGCACAGATGTAGGACAAGAATGATATTTTATGGGCTCTGAACAGCTTATGTTCCCCTGTTCTTCACAGTAACCACAAGAGTCTTTCCAGATAGTCAATGATAATGGACCATGTTTACTCTAGAAATGTTTACTCTAGAAATTATAAAATCAGGATACAAGTGCATCCTAAAGCCACCACAGAGGTCTGCAGTAGAGTTCAGCTCAATTTAACTCCAAGCCGCCAAAGCAAAGGTAACCCCATGTAAGCAGGACCATCACAAAAGGAAAGGAAAATAAATGGAGAGAGATAAGAAAAGCCACTACCTAGCCATAGGCGCTGTCTTAACTGCAACATCTAATTGCAGTGAACAGGAGGCAACTATGCCTGTCACTTGGGCAATATCCACACACTCAGCTGAGGAGGATCTTGACTCGAAACCACTGGCCTCCCATCCATTCCTTACTGTCAAATTCATACTTAATCCCCTTAACACTAGGGCATGGAGCTGAAGGTTTTGTAGTCCCTGAGCAGCACTGTACCTTGGCCTCTTTTATTTCCTGATGTATCTTCTTTAATATCTGTTGTTGACATCTTTGCACACCTGTAAAACCAATACAAGGTTTAAGAGAAATCAGCATGTTGCCTTCCACTACACAGCAAGTAAAAGAGAAAATAAATGTTGTTATTAGATATGGATTTACTTAAGGAAAATATTGTTAAAATCTAAGCAAACCCCTTGTCGTGGTTTTACCACAAAATTAATGATTCTGACAAGAGATGTCCAAGAGAAGCCACAGACACACCCCAAAAGAAAGAAAACACACAAATATCACAGTTTATTTCACACACACAGAAAAACCGACAATAAAGTGCAAAAAAAACAGACAAATTAAGCTTTCCCAGTGCCCGTGTTGGGGTGAGAATGCTCCGGAGTAGTGCTGGTCTCTTTCTGGGGCTCCCGCAGAGATGCCGGGATACCCACAGAGACGCCGGGATAATTAGAGAAAGCCCGCAACCAATCTGAGGACCCCCCAGCAGCGCGAGCCTCCGCTCGGCTTTTCTGAAGAAAAACACTCAAGACAGTTAGAAACCGTGAGCCCCCTCCCCCTCCCTCTAGGCCCCCGGGAAGAGATCTCAGTGCTGATGGAAGAGATGNTGCCGCCGCTGCCGCTCCCCCGCCGCCACCCCCACCTCTGCCTCCGGCAGAGGTGGCAGGGCAGCGGCAGTGCAGGTGCGGCACAACACGGCCTGGCCGAGGGCGTCCAGGACGGCGGCGTGGGTGGCCGCAGCGCAGCCACCCAGCCCATCCCAGCACAGCCCCTGCTGCTCCACAAGGCCACCCAGCCATCACTGATGCTGTGGCTGTCGCTGCCGCCGGTCCCATGCACGCGACCGACGGGCTCCCGCGCGACCACTGGGGACCCCACATGGTAGGAAAAAAGACCGGTTTTACTTTCACTTTCTCCCCACGACACCCCTACAGTTCTGTTCTGTGGATGGTGCAATAATGAAAAATATTATGGGATATAAAGCAAAGTTATGACACTATAATGTAACATGGAAAAGTGAGAAGATGTATCAGTCATTATCTAGAAGTAGACAACAACAGGAGTAGAATCCTGTTGTTTCATTTTTCATTACTAATTTAATGTGCTTACAATGCTACATGATAAAAAGTGAAAAAGAACAATAAGAAGCAAATATCATGAGAACAAAACAGGATTTACAGAATTCAGAGATTTCAATAAGTTACTTGAGAAAAATTTCAAGATCCCTTGAGAACTGAATAATATCATTAACATCCAAGACAAGATCTAATAACAGAAATATAAAAGAAATGTGAAAAGAACATTTTAATAAAGACAAATTAGGAAACATATTTCTTTACATATCATAGTCCTGCTACAGGAAATATTTTCAGAGAAAGAAAAGATCAGTTTTGCTAAGAAAGGATGCTTTGCAAATGGTAGCTCAGCAATTGCACTCCTGTGATTCAATTCAAACATTTTATTCTGCATTCTCTCATGAATCTTTAGCCCTTAGGACCTCGCTTTCTTCAATATACTTTCTTGTAGCAGTGTAAATGACAATTTACATACAAGTAAATGGACTTACTCCATATGAGACAATAATCACATGTTGCATTATTTGCTAGGAAAATGTTTACAAATTTATTCTGCATGTCATCTGGGTAAGGCTCACCATGCAGCAAATATAAACCAAAGCCACCTCAAGCTTGGTGGTTGAGGTCAGGTCAAACAGACTTCTAAGACTAGCTAGAACAAACAGTCACAAGAGCCCATTTAGCCACAAGTCAGGTAGTAACAATACTTTCAAAAAAAAAAAACAAACCAGTATCAGGGATAGAGTGAGAAACCTTGACCAAGACCACAGTGAAATATGGCCATAAGTTGTCTTACAAGTGTGTAGGACACTCATTATTTTCTTTGTCTCAAGTGAAAGTCACCAGATGTCACAAGTTTTTTAGAATTCTAAATTAAGATTTGTGAACTTCTATTTTTGTGAATGTTTTGCCCTGTATCCCAGAAAATAATATATATCAGTAAATTGAGGTGAACTCCTAGAGACCTTTCAGTAACACTTGGGTATCAAATGTCCTGCTATAATCTTCGAAATTTTAGCAATGAACAATCATGTTTGAACACTGGATCACAAAATTGAAAATGCAGAAAGCCTCAGCAGAAACCACTATGTGACTAGGCAGAAATGCTGCCTACTTGTACATATGGAAACTGGCTGGGAGGAGATAGAAGATACTGTGTTAATACAAATGAAAGAAAACTCTATTTGGATGCAAAATTGTCCTCAATATTTCCTTCAAAGCAGAAATTTTCTCACAGCTCCTTTGACCATTGTGCTCCATTGCAGCAGTAATTAAGGATTGTAGGTTTGGGAGAAATGAAGAATTTGCCTAGAAGTTACAGAAAGGAATGGAGTGGGGTAGGTTGGAGGGTTGCTAATTGGGGCATGCTCCAGCAATATTGAAAATAAACAGTAAAAATACTTTCAGAGGCATAGTATATTCTGATAGAACCAGCTTCTCTTCATGGTCCTCATATCCAGCAAAGAGTTTTTTCTTAATAAAAAGGAACTCTGGAAATGTTTCTTTAAATTACCTGTAGCAGAGGCAAAAGCCATTTTTTCCCCGGATACCTTTGGACATATTATTCTAATGTTGCATTTCACAGCATTTTAGGACACCTGAAGCTTATAATATTCATGCTGGTAGATGCAAACCATCTGTCTCCTTCTCATAGAGTCCAGCTTTCACTCAAAAACTCTCCCCTTCCTCTCTTTTTCACACATTGAGGTAAATTTTCTCCACCTGAGTTTTGACTCTTTTTTTGGCTTTATGAGCTGTGTCATCTGTAAGTGAACGTCACCAAGTATCACTTAAGCCTGTTTCCACGGTAAGGAAATATTGGAAGTAAAAACTGTTCAAGAAATGCTCTCTGGCCCCTTGATTTGCAGCTTGGTGAAGAGAAAAAAAGTCTGGCAAGAGTCCATGGGAGTTATGTTTGCTCAGCATCCCTGAAAAATCATACTTTTGGTATCTTGGGTTGAAACCCATAAATGGAGGCAGCAGCATATGCGTTTGAAAATCTAGTCTTATGTGCATTTCAGACTGAAAATTTTCACTCTGATCAGTCTGCATAAGAAAATTTTCTCCAAAGGACTTTACAGCATCCTGTCAGATGTTTGTGTCTTGGGGAGGTTGAAGAAAAAAAAAAAAGATCAACTAATTATAATAGAATATTGGGTTGTTCAATTCTCTTGGGAATGCATGTGGAAAAGATAACATTAAATGAATGTCAGTGGGCAGTACACTTATTACATGTCTGGTAAAGTCTATTTTTAAGATGGATTTAATTGACAGGCCTATCACTATTTAAAAAAGAATGAAAAACATATGAAACCAGATATTTTTGTTAAACTCTTAAGTGTGAATTCACAGCTGGAGATAGTACCTGTGCATGCACAGTTCATTAACTCCACAGCTATTTGGTCCAAGCCACTCACAGGCTCTTCTGTGGAAACATGAAGAGAAAGAACCCATGAAATCTTTTGGATTTACAAAGCATTGAGTGGAGCTTTTAAAAATAGCCAACTGCTTAGGCTCAGACTAAACTCTTTAAATTGTGTTTATAAACTCACGTCCCCACCAGGTATGCTCAGAGAAGCTATTGAGGTTCCTCTGGCAACACCTATGGGACTTTTTAAGTCACACAAAGCTTTCAATTGTGGGTCAAGGACGAAGCAGCGAATTGGCAGCAAACATCGTAAACACCGTAAGATAAGGTTATGAGGCTCTTGCCACCCTAAAACAAAACAAAACAAAACAAAAAACAAAACAAAAAAAAAACAGAAAAAAAAACCAAACAAAAAACCAAACAAAAATCCTGCAAAAGTGAAAAGTGAAGGCTACCAAAAAAAATCACGTACTTCCAAGCCAGGAATGTGTAAGTAATGACCAAGTGACCAAGTGTGTTTGGGTGGGCGGAGTAGGGCGTGGGGTCTGTTTTAAAAGGGAAGTTCTGTGGTTTAATTATTGCGCTAGCTTCACCTCCCACGCAGCTCCGCCGAAGGTGCTAGCCTGGTGCTGGCAGTGCACTTTGCGGAGCAGGGGAATACCACGACTCCTCTGGCGGGCCAAAGGGCACATGACCAGCAGCTGTGACTGGATGCCCGCCCTCGCTCCAGGAGCAAACACCGAACTCCCCGTGAAAATGGGTGCAGAAGAAGCAAGCCGCTATCCCATCCTGCCGCCCGCCCCTTCCTGTCAAAGTGTTCAACTGGGAAAAGCAGCTTCAACTTTACCACAGCTGAGGGTCTGAGTCTCTGCCTGAGGGAGCTGGCAACAGAGGAAATGGAACAAAACTTGGGTACCGCCAATGGTAGCAACTGGGTTTGGCTTGATCCAAATGAGGGCAGCTTTTTCCCCTGCAGCCTGCCATCCCAGCACATCCAAAGCTCGAAGGGAGACAGCCAGGGCAGGAGAGCCAGGCTGCCCTACCTTCTGTAAAGCACGTTGCCGTTTTGAGGAAGGGTGTCCAGAGAAAAGGGACCAGATGCTAAATATATGAAAGTATTTCAGAACCACCTTGAATGCATAGGCTTTTCATTTTTAAGGTATGCAGCTGATCCTTTTCTTTTGAACATATTCCCATTGGTGTGAATGGAAATTACTAAAAGCAGGTGCCTGACTCCTGACTTCGGAGTATGCAGGGCTAGTGTGTTCTTTGTGAGCTGCTCTGTCCCTGTACCCAGCGAAGACAAGCTCTAGACAGACAGATGTAACATCAGAAATCTCACACTTAGTCCTCCTCTGTTGTAATTCTCAGCGTCTTCTTGCTCAGCCATTGACAAGATATTTTGTTATGCTTGTTTACTATACCCATTGTTTCCTTTCAGAGACCACATTCATTTAAACTATTTCAAAAATACTACATTAATTTGAAGCTGGAGCAGTTTCCATAAAGATTGCAACTAGACCACACATTTACACACAGAAACCAGATTTGTGCTTAGTGTGGATTGTCTGCATATTTACTACAATGCTCATTTTTTTCTTTGAATAAAAGTGCAGATTTTTTTCCTCCATTATTTGCCAGTGCTATTAACTAGCCTCATTCTTTCCTTTGGTTGTATAATCTGTGTCCTTCTCTCATCCTCTCCAAAATAAACAGGCCATTTTTGATTCCAGGATGCCCTGCCATTACCATCACAAACTTCCCTTTGCAATATCTGTGCTGTAAGTAAAGGCACCTTTGGGTCTCCACGAAGAGATATTTTTTGGCTGGGGTAGTTCGGTGTTGTTCTTGGGGATTCACAGCACTGCTGTTTACCCTGGCTAAGATCCTGCCCTGGCTCCTTATGCACACAGTGGAGGTATTCAGATCCCAGGATGACCATGTCCACACCAGGGGATGGGCTTACACTGTCATCCAGGGCAACACCAGAGGAGTTGGGACAGATGATACCACAGCCCATCTTCCCTCCTCGCCTTTGGTTTGGAAGTCTGAAAGAGGAGATGGGTTCTCCCTTCCACCATAGACACTAGGGCTGGATGTGGGCTCCTTGCTCTAGGGGGTGTGGGCATGTGGGGAGATGAGTGTGCAATGGGTATGACCCTTTAAGCATATGTCAGGCAAGCAAACTAGAAGACTTTGCAGAAGGTTGCACAAACTGTTTTTAATGGACTTTGTGGAGCCTGAGAGCTGGCTTGGCTGCCTATGTAAACACAGCCAGTAATACCACTGATGTAAAACTCATGTTGTGAGACAAGAGTCAAACTCTTTTTATTCCCCCAGTGCCTTGTTCAGAGCTTTATCAGGTGGATGAATCAGATCTCAGTCTCCTAAATTCACAAGCATTTAGTCAAATCTCCCAGTGCAGGCAGAGCAGGAAAGCAGTGTATTGGCTCCTGGATACCCATCTTTACACTCTTGTTGAGGTTGGAGGAGCCACCAGAATACTATTTACCCCCACTGCAGCTACCACATGCCATGAATGAGCTCATAGTTCTAGAAGGAGAGATCTATCTAAGGGAAGAGCATGCAGCTTCTTAGGGCTGATTTGGGAAGTGTTGACAGTTTTCAATCTGCACCTGCTTCACTCACCGGATATTGGAGTCACACTGGTCAAATGCTGAGTGATGCCTTTGTGCTGCTGATAGTCCTCAGACTCCTGAAACCTGAGGAATTTCGGAACTTTCTGGGGTGATTTTAGTTGTGTGCACTTCTGGATTCAAGAGGGGACACTCTGCCAAGAGTTACCATGATGTGGGAAAAGAGATGAAATAAGAAGGAATGTTTGTTTCCTGGCCCTTTTCATGAACAAATTAATTTAAGGACTTCTTTTTAACTATGAAAAACTTCTGCTTTAAGCTGTGCCACATTGCCTGCTCTTACAGTATTCTAGGTGTCATTGGCAGTATTCTTCAAGAGTTGGGTAACTCCCTTGCCCCATAGGGACTCAGCACCTTGCCTTCCATCAGCATCCTGCCAGGCAAAAGCCCATACTGAAACTACATCCCGTTAGACCTCCAACATTTCAACAAGGCTCGTGAAGGCATATTTTTGGAAGAACAATTAAGGTCTGATTTCTGAGACACCATGTACAGTAGCAAAATTGTTCTCCTTTGACATCACTCTTGTGGAAGGTTTAGTGATAGGGCTTGGTAACACTATTCAAGAAAACCTAGTCCTAAACCTCATGAACATGCTGCAATGACCTGAGTTTACGGCTTACAACTTAATTCAGTGCCAAACAATTACAATTCAGAGGTTAAAAAGGGAAATTATGGAAGCACTATTGTTATGGATCTTCTTTCAGGGGCAGGAATAAAAAGAAAGATGTTTAAATGGTGCATACAGGTGAGTCTTAAAGCAAGAGGCATGATTTCTATTAGAAAAATACTCAATTTCCACTAATACTCCATTTCCATTCTGAAGATTGATACTACTATTTGTGTAGCTCAAAGCCACTTGTGCCGTAGTCACTCTTTAGATAGACAGATAAAATTCCAATTCATTTCAATTCAAGGGTTTCTATTTAAGTACTGTGGGTATAATCAGTCTATTAAAATGGGAGGTGTTAATTTTCCAGTAATCAC
This sequence comes from Neodrepanis coruscans, assembly GCA_013400695.1. Taxonomy (NCBI): domain Eukaryota; kingdom Metazoa; phylum Chordata; class Aves; order Passeriformes; family Philepittidae; genus Neodrepanis; species Neodrepanis coruscans. The sequence goes on along the minus strand of VYZS01014337.1, from coordinate 4,112 downwards.
TGCACTTTCTTTCTCTTCCTATCTCCCAACTGAAAGGACAGCCTCATCCTGCATTGTTAAAATGTAGTAATGAATTTAATGCCAGGCCATGATTTTAGACCTCCAGCTGTTTTACTGGTTGTGTAAGTAAAAATAAGATAATGTTATGCTTGGTAACCATGGTTTTGTAGGCATTCACATTTTACAAATCACTGCACAGTATGCAAACCATTATATATATTTAAAATGTTTAAAATCAAGACTACCAGGAGTCTACCACTTCCATTATTTAAGGAGGGGGACTGCTAGACTGTGAAGAGTGATATATTCTATCAAGCTACTCAGCACAGTTATATTATCAGTGCAAATTATGTGAAAATATGTGCTTCAGCAAGACAAGAAAGGAGTATTCTCTGCTATAAAAAGTGTGCTGTGGGAAGCTAAATGGAGTCATTGGTTTGATGTAATATATGAGTAAAACCTTATTTGTTCAAATAATAAAAAAGGGAAAAAAACAGAGCACAGAGAGAAGGCAACCATGAGGTACTTCTTTATTCTCTCCCTGTACAAAACTGTTTCTGCTTCAAACAAAGGAATTGAGACTCATCTCCAGCAATTTTATCCAGGTGTAACTACTCATCTGAGCAGAGATCTTTCTGATGTATATAGGCAGAAGCAAAAGCAAAAGCAGGGTCAAGAAGCAGCAGCTTGTTAATTTATTCTGTGTGCACAAGCAAAAATATTATACCTCACCAGCATGATCATAAGCATGTAGTTAAATCTAAGAAAACTTTAACTGGAATATTTCTTTGTAAGCAAACACTGGTAAATGCATTTTCAAGAGCATCTGCTTCCAGAGACAGCAGCCATTCAGAACTAATGTTTTTGGAGGCAGATTTGCTGATTAGGAGTACAAGCAAAGATAACAGTGTTTGGCTGCACCTGAAATTGCCTTTAAAGCTCAGTAGCAAATTTGTAGCAGGAGTGGGGAAAAAAATGGCCTCTGCTTGTGCTGTAATTTTTCAGAGAACACACATGTAGCTCTCTGGACAGTTAGAGCTCTCAATTTTAATTAAAAAATCGTAAGTATTACAGAGTACAGTCAGACCTGATTAATCGGGGTGGAGCTGGTTTATGTGTATGTCTGGGAATACAAATGTTTTGAGTATTAATCAGGACTGCTGTATTTATTTATTTTAGATATTTATTCAGATTGATCCCTATTTGCCAACCTCCAGCATTGAAAAAACATCCATCACGACAAAATCATAGCACTGGCTTCCAAAAAAAAATAAAGAGGAAAGAAATTAAAAACTATTCTTTTTCAAACCATGGTCTTTGTGTTCTTTGTTCTTTTCATCTTTAGAATGCATTCGGGCTAACTTCAGAGCTTTTTCTTCACAACTGGAAGGAACAGAAACCAACATGTCCCCCTCCACCATCCAATTTAAAAAAAAAAAAAAAACAAAAAAAAACCTGATGTTTAAGCCAATAACCCATCTTCATGAATGGGAGTAGTAATTAAAACTTTGACTACAGCAAGAAGACCGTATGAGAATGGTGGCAACATTAGCTTTAATAGGCATCTCCTGATTCATGTCCAGAAGATCCTCCAAGGGTTATTATAGCCCAAGAGCTCCACACATATTCTGACAATACTTCTCTGCGTTACTTGTTTGAAGGTAGATTTCAGCAATGTAAAGAGCCCATTTGCTTAGTTTTAAACCAGGAAAATCCCCAACTGCTGTTCTTCATCAGATGAGGAGTTTTAGACCCATGTCCTGTTCATCCTCTCATTTCTTGGGAAACAAAAGATGGACAGCATACAGAGAGTTCTCCTGAACCACTTCTGTCACTGGTGAGGTCTGTACACTACCTCCTTCCCCAGCAAAAAAAATATCTGATACAGGAAAGAAGTGTCTCTGCAGCAGAAGCCTAAAGGGAGAAGCAGTGGGTTTAGCCTGACAGCAAAGTGGAAACGAACAGAACCTATTTTCATGAGAAGTATCCACAGTGGTCCCATATAACTGGGGCTTTTGTTATTTACTATCAAAACAAACATCTTGAAATATTTTTCTTTGGAGAAAACAATCTGGAAGTCTCACTGAAGGAAAACCACATATATATGTCCGAATTCAAATTCCGACTTTCTTTGTGTTTTTGCCACAAAGTCTTAATTTCCCAAACCACAAACTATTCATTCTGCTGGAAATATCTCAGAAATAATAATAATTTTCACACAATACATCTGTGAAAACCTGCTGTACAAGTGTTATTTCCTTTTGACAGACTTTACTCAACAAATGCACCCACACAGGATTGGATTTTATCTGTATGCTTTGCATTCATGAATTCCCCTAGAATACTAGGAAACAGCTACTTACATAAAGAGGTTCACCTTGCCCATACACACTTTTGTGGGCAAATCTGTCTGCAAAGTAAAAATAACAATTTGTCTTTATAGAGTATTTTAAACGAGAAAACAATTTGCTGCTTGTAGAGTCATAGCTGTATCCTGCAAATGTATAAAAAAAGTATTGTCATTAGAAAAAGTTCCACCTCTCAGACAAGTAACATCTGCTAAGAAGATGTCCCTACATTGCAGATGAGCACCCACTTCCACATTCAAACTACCATTGTAAAATCTGTGTATGTTCTCAAGTTAATGAAAATGTGGTCTTCTGTGTCTGTTTAAACTTCATTGGGGGTCATTTGAGATTACACAGGTTTCCATCTGATGAAACAATGTGGTTTAATCATACTGTTCTTCCTGTGTTCCAGAGTGAAATGTTTTTATGTGCCTGAAGAAAGAGAGAAATAAAAATGCACGCACTGTGTCAGAGACCAGAAAGATAGGTTTAGCCACAAGGGACTCAAATTTGTCCAATCTTTTACTACCACACAGCTCATCACTGATAATAAGAATGTCTTACGTCATCAACCTCTTTAATTAAAAAAAAAATAAATAAATAAAAGGCTGACTTATCTCCCTGAGTTCTCATTCTAGGGTAGCTGAGCAACCTTCAGAGTCCCCAGAGGATCTCTGAGGGCTCCTCCAGTGCTGCTGAAGATGAAGGACATCTGTAGTTCAGCAGCCTTCTACATTTGGAAGAGTACTCTGTGGATAACTCTCAAAAAGGATTTCACAGAATCACAGAATACCAAGTCGGAAGGGACCTCAAGGATCACCTGGTCCAATCTTTCTTGGCAAAAGCACAGTCTGTTCAGCTGAGTCTTAAAAGTGTCCAGTATTGGGGAATCCATCACTTTCCTGGGAGATTATTTCAATGGCTGATTGTTCTTATTGTAAAAAACTTTTCCTCTTGTATCCCCAGGAGTAACTTGTATCCATGACCCCTAGTCTTTCATGTGACTCCTTGTAAAGAGGGAGTCTCCATCTTCGTTGTAGCCACTGGAACACCGTGATAACATTTCTTTGATTTGTCCTCTGATATAGGCATGCCACTTATATTGGCTTCAAGAAAGAAAGAAAAACTACTTCTTTCTCCTCTGCTGGAACATGATGTGAATTTGGTACAAAAAGGTTCTTCTGCATATGGTCCTGCAGACAAAGGGGCAGCCAGGTTGAACCTCCTGGGTAATATCTGCACCATGATTCTTGGTCAGTGCGAAATAAAGGGTTGAAAATATCACCAGATGTTCCTGAAAAATTGACCAAAGAGATACCTATCTCCAGGCTAGCCTCCACTCTGAAGACTTTTCTAAATGTCTCAGAAACATTGACAGTATGAATGTCATCAATGTACAAAGATAAGTTCACTTTATATGCAAAACCAGGGAAGGGGCGTGTTGTAAACTGTCCTCACCACTGAATACTTCATTTGTTCTGTGTCGTGGGGTTAAAAAACTGAGGGTAAAAACGTCCGCACCGGTCGGTGGTCCCTTCCCCCACCCCCGCTGTGCTGCATGGCCGTGTGGGGTCCGGCGGGCGGGGAGGGGCCCCCCGCCCGCGCGGGCTGGGAGGCCTGCCCAGGAGCCAGTGGTGCGGGGCTGCGGGCAGCACCAGCACTGTTTCGATGGTCCCCTTCTCCCGCTGTGCTGCGGGAAGCGGCGCAGCCAGCGGAGGCCCACCCCCCCCCTTTTTCCTGTGGGAGCGGCTGGCGCAGCGCCCA
>VYZS01014334.1:68388-84229 GCA_013400695.1 Neodrepanis coruscans | reverse complement strand
GCTCCCCGGGGACGCGGTTCCGAGGGCGCTGCCGGGGCGGGGGCGGCTGCTTGCGCCCCCCCGCTCGCCCTCGCCACCCTCGCCGCTCTCGGCGCCCTTCCCCCGCCTCGCCCACACCGCGTTCGGCAAAACCAGCCCGACACTGCCCTTCCCAGCCCTCCCCCGGAGCCGGACCTGGTCGCTGGCGCGTACTTACGGCTGGGGCAGCCCCCGGTCCGGCGGGTACCGGCCGTGCCCTGCGGGAGGGGTGCGGAGCCGCCGCCGGGCGGTGCAGGAGCAAAGGCAGCCCCGGCCCGGGGGGAGCCGGCTCGCAGCGATCCCGCGTTAGCGCTTGCAGCTCCTTGTCGTGTCGGAACAGGAAAGAACATCTTGTTCCAGTGTATAAACAAAGGGAGTTGATGTGCTGCGCTCGTAAAACCGCCCAAGGAGGTTTTCTTTAATTGGATGACCCAGGATTAAGATGCCCACGAAATGCGGAGAAAAGGGACTTGGCACACCTTCCTGAGTTGCAGGATATTGTGATGCGGGGTGTTACCTCCCCCCCTCCCCCCGTCTTTCTTCCTTTCGCCCAGATATTAAAGTGCATTTGGAATATTACTGAAATGTATTTGGTATTTGTTCGGACTGAAACGAGTTAGAAATTTTTCAGGTTTTCGTGTAATCATCGGTTCAGCGCCTACTCCCTCATTCGTCCTTCTCTCAGCAGCACTTCTGTTCCGCGTTGCCTTCTTTCTTTGGTAGCGTTAAACCCTATTTTTACGAAAATACGCAGTTTACGTCCAGCTACCCTGATGCTCTGTCTGTTTTATCAAGAAACGGACCGGAGGAGCCCTGAGGACCTTGAGCCCCTGAAAGAAGCAGAGGTGACAACCTGATAGCATTACCCAAATACTCTAAAAGAGCGCTCAGATGGTCTGTGGTGTTTTGGCTCTTCCTCCTCATCCTTACGTTTTAATGGGAGATCATGCAGGAAAGATAGTTCATGAGCATAACACCGTTCCAGATTTCATAATTTACTTGCACTAAAATAAAAGTATTAGCAAAACAAAATTCTGTTAGAACAACTGCTTCTACGCTTGGTTTTGATTCCAGACTCCATAGTACTGATCGTGATTTGGGTACGCCTCAGGAATGTTCTTGAAAAAAATGTTGCAACTGCAATGTTTCAAGTTCGACAGTGAGGCGGTGTAAAAATTTTTACAGTCATCCAGTTGTCGAAACAGCTACGTATTCCTTTGTTATTTTCTGAATGCCTTCTTTGTCACCTTAGTAACATTTAGAAAGGAAATGCTAGCTATTAGTGTCACTTCTTTGTCTATGTTTTGTTTCTTTTATTTTATGTTCAGCCTTTTATGTCTCTGTACTGCTTCCAATTTTTTTCCCTTTGCATTTCCTTGGCTTTAGTAACTTTCTGTTCCAAACCATACAGGTTTTATTCACATCTTATCTTCCATATGAAAAGCCTAAGTCTGTAGTAATTAAGTAGCTCATTAAAGCTGCTTTGGAAATACCCACAGTGTTTTCAGTATTGAAACTGCAACAAAATAAAAAAGCTTAGGCTGGTTTATCTGTCACTCCCATCATAACTGGCTGTTGTAAGACTTAAATAAATATTCTACATTAGTTCCTATCTATTCCCAGGTAGCTCCTTCACGTACATAATATGAACTCCTATTGCTCATGAGGTCTCTGGTATTGCAGAGTTGGTATTCGACAGAGGAGGACATTTGTCAGGGAAAAGAACTTCAGTGAACTCCTAAAGCTAATCTGACTTTGTGGATTTTTTGTTCGGTTTCGTTGGTTTTTACTATTGTTTGTTGCAGTCAGGATAAGATTTTCCTTTGGTATTTCTATGGACACCTGGAATAATTTTTTAGTATTAAATCCTTTCTATTCAGCTGGTAAAGAAACAAGACCAGTATTGTGCTGTCATTTAATTTTTTTGCATCATTCCTACACAGTCCATATGCTCCTAAAATCATAGAGTCATAGAATGGTTTGGGTTGGAAAGGACCTTAAAGATCATCTAACTCCAACCCCCCTGCCACGTGCAGGGACACTTCTCACTAGACCAGGTTGCCCAGAGCACCAGGCAGGACTCAAGGACTTGAAAGTTCCTTCTATTGTTCATGTGAAAAAAAGGTTGGGAATCATATTCTGAGAGTGGCACTGCCTTTGCTGGAGAAAGAAAATCACTTATATGCTTATATGCTGTCTGCTATGTCAGAGCAGAAGGTCTGTGTGTATTCTTTATGATTTTGTGATTGGGGTGGGGGGGAAGAATCTCTCACCTGAAAATGAAATTATTTTTTTTCCCTACAATAAATCTTGTAGCTGAATCCAGTGGAGCTTGCTGGCATACACAGAAAGCAAGTGCCTTAACAGAACAGTACGCTTCTGCTTTAAGGGAGTTAAAAATCATGTGTAATTCTAGAAGCACAGCAGAAAAAGGTCAAGTTCATCTTATAGAAGAAAGCATTTCCTATTGACACTACGGGAGCTCATGACTGTTGCTTCTCTAACTGAATTTGCAATAGGAAAATTGAGAAATGGTGAACTGCCTTCCAACTGCAGTCGTTGAAACTATCGCAGCTCAGGAATGAAAAGCTCAGCATGTGTATATATGTGTGTGTGTGTGTGTGTGTGTGTGTGTGTGTGCATGTGTGTGTGTGTAAATATTTGCAGCACATTGTAAAACAGATTGGACAACCTGCAAATATGGCAAAAGTATGTTACCTTAAAATAAATAACAAATTCTTACCTAAGCAATATTTATATGACATTATGGTGCCAGATATTGCTGTTTTGACCATGGATGGAAGCAGTTATTTGTTATGGATACATTTGTGTCTAGTTACTTGTGTCACTGGAACAGTCATATGATACTAAAATAACATTGGAGTCTGATTTCTGGGCTGTGGTACCCAGTGAAGGCATTTACCTGAAATGCTATAGAAGTTTGAGGCTTGACATTATCTAGTGAGCTACCTGAAGAATATTGTTCTTCTTGTTTCCTGAATAGAAAAATTACTTTTGTTTTGTTCTGCTCCTTTTTGTTTCTGTATACAGTAATAGTCCTGTTAAACAGAAATCTTTGAACTCCACTTCTCATGCAAGTATATATATATGGATATAAATATGCATTGCTTCAACAAAACGAAACACTGCTGCAATACAAATTCCAGTTTCAACTCTTACAAAAGAAGTAGTATCAGCTGGTACATAGAAATGCCATATGTGTGCAGAATGATTTATTCACAGCATGGCAATTCAATCTAATGTGCCACTTCTACAATGGAAATTATATTCTCTGCAATTGAACGAGAGATGCTGAGTAACAAGATAATTAAAAAAATATCCCAGAATGATACTAATGGAGACACTGAATTTTCTAAATTAGTGTCAGCACAGTGGTTACAAAAAGCAACCCAGAATATTTGGTTTTTTGTGGACTTAGGGAAACCAAAGCCATTGGGATTGACAGTTAACCATTTACAGATATTTATGTCAAAACTGTAGAGTGTGTTTTATACTCTTGATTTAAAGAATGCCTGTTGCCAAGTATCCAGACAGTTTGGATTTCACAGCGTTTATTACACTTAAAGGAACTTTTGTCTTTTAATCATAAGCCATATGGACCTGAATCAACATCCAGAGCTTTTCAAATATGTTAATAATTCGTAATAACAAGCTCAGAATCTAGTATTATCTAGATGATGGTTTTGTATTTGGAAAGCCTCCTGAAACTGATGAAAAAAACCCAGATCCTACAGGCTATACTTGAACATGTCAATACAGGAGGATGAAACTAAAATTTTGCTAAATACTAAATCAGATACACACAGTAGTCTTTCCTTGAATGTGCTGTCTCTTTTTTTTTGGATTGAAAAAGGTCACAGAATATGTAGAAGAGCTCACTCTTCCCAGAAAAAAAAGTCACACACACACGTATTTTTCAGGTTTCACATCAAGATGTACATGATTTATGTACACCTAAATTATGTACATTTATTCCTAGCTCTGCAATAAGTGCTATTAATAACAGTGCATTGTAAAATCTAAAATTTACCTGAGACATATTTCACCATAGCAAAATTTCAAACAATGAAAGCTTTGACTGTGAATACCCAGGATTTATTCTGAGGATTTTAGAGTTCACCACAATTGTCATTACTTTAGTCTCAAACCAGGAATGGCCAAATATTCTAAATGTACTGTTATTTCCTTTTCTCCCGCCTAGCCCTCCAGCAGCCGGATAAACACCCAGGTCATTTTTGTGACATTGCAGCTGATCTAATAAGCCTGGTTGCACCTAACCTGAAGTCCACTTTCCTGTCTGAATGGGTGAGCAGCGATATCCCCAGCATGGAGAGCTTACCATGCAGTCACCTTCCAAACTATCTCCAGGCAGCACTTCCCTCAGCCATTCTGGCCATCATTTCTTCATACTACGGATATGGAGCCACCCTTTCCTAAATGCATGGGGACAATTTCTATGAGAAGACCATTGTCTTAGAAACATGAACAGTTTACAAGATGCCATAAAATGTTGGCAAGAAAACATTTCTTTGTGCAAACACAACAGAAGAGTAGGGAACCTGCCTCTGAGGCATTGCACTCCAACTGCATACAGATTACACCTCCTAGCAGTTCTATAAACCTCAGAGGAGCAGGAACCGTCTGCAGATGGCTTGCAAGATTACTTTCATTTTTATATGACACAGTTTAGTCAAATCAAAACCACAGCAGCTGATAGCTTATCTCATCTGCTCTTTTTTATATGCTTATCTAGATGATTATATGGAAGATGCTGCGTGGGTTATAAATATGCAATTACAGGAAAAAAAATTAAAACTTTTTACTTGCAGTGTCCGATTTAGCAGAAATAACATCTCTTCCTATCTTGAAAGTGATTCAGGAATTCCAAATGTGTGGATGCTATTCTAATACCATATTTCAGCCTTCAGAATGAACTTCACTCTCAAGATAGAAGGAATTGTGAAGGTGTTCCAGAGGAATTAAAGCAAAATTTATAAAACATGCTCATGGTAAGTCTCAAGTTGTCACAACAAACCAACAATTACAGGACAAGTACTCATGGCTAGAACGTGATATGAACGGCTGAGGCTTAATGCTGAAACTGCTTACCAAAATTAAGACAAGTGACTCATGGAGTACCATTACAGCTTAACCTCTTGCATTTTTTTTTTTCTGTGAATCCCTGATATCGCAGCCCCTTTGGGCAGTTATTCTAGCTATCTTTCTGTAGTAGACAACCACAAAATGACCAAACAGAGGATTTACATTGTGTGACATCTGCTAATACAATTGCTTTCTTGTCTGTTTTCAGCCAGAAATGAAAGCTCTAAGAATTATCACCATTTAACTTCTTACAATGAGTAATTTTTTTTTTAATGGAAATATATGTAAAAGGTAATCATTAAGTTATGGTGAAGCTGATGAAAAACTAGAATTTTAAAATTTTAAGGAGGATTTTAAGAGACTTCACAGCTAACCTGGAAAGAAACCCAAAACTAACCAAAAAACCCCAAAGCTTGAGAGAACTTCTCAGAGGACTAATTACAAGTTTAAAGAGTAACATGCCATGGAATCACATAAATAATTTTCTAAACTAATGCCTGGACAGCTACACTCATTAAGCTAAGTGTTGCTAGGCTGAGGAACTCTAATCCTGCTGTAATAGCACAATCACATACAAAACCCACAGTCCAACAGCATGAAGAGTAATAAAGATCATTGTTGTACTGCAGATCTGCAATTCAAATTTGGCTTTGTAAGTACAAAACCCCAGAATACTGTGAAAAGAAGAGTCAAGGTTTAGGTTGTCTCTGAAGCTTGTTGAGGGAGAAGGACTACATATATGTAAGCTATCTTTGGGATAGGTACACACCTGCTCGCACCTGCTTGCCAGGGGCAACTTAGAAATATTTTGAATTGCTTTTGCATAGTAGATTGCTTCCCTTAATTTTTTTGCATTACAAGACAAATGAACAAGACAGCCTGGTCAGCCTTCTGGTACTTGCAGGTAACTGTCTGAATGGATCAGAAATTTTAGGCAACAACAAAAAATAGCAGAGAAAAAAAAATTAGCTTATTAACACCACAAACTTCTTAAGAAGGAGAATGTTGTGGATGCACTGGTGAAAAATGGCAGAGGTAATTTCTCAGGTGCATTGATGTGAAAAAGCCACTTCAGTCTGGGGAGTTTTTTTTGTGTTTGGTCAAGGCTCTTGCTCTTGCAGACGTGATAGTGGATTTTCTCCTTTGCTGCTCCTTTATGGCTGTGAAAACAACCATCACACATCATAGGATGCTTCAGCACAGGTCAATGAATAACTCTGCTCTAGATTGTATTGCATTTCTCTGTTGGAGCTGTGCCGGTTCTGCAGGTAGAACAACCATCTTCCATCCTGAAGTTAGCAGAGGAATCAGTGCATACTTGGAGCAAAGAAAGACATTTTGGTGCTGGAACATATCCAGAGAAGATCAACAAGACTCGTGATGGGTCTAGAGAGTAAGTCTTATGAGAAGCAGCTGGGGAAGTTGGCATTATTTAGCCTGGAGAAAAGGAGGCAAGGTGGGGGTCAGTCTCTTCTCCCAGTCAACTAGTGACAAGACAAGAGAACATGGCCTCAGTCTGCACCAGGGAAGCTTCAGGTTGGACATTAGGAAGAATTCCTTCATGAAAGGAGTTTTTAAGCATTATAGTGGACTGTCCAGGGAGGTGGTGGAATCACCATCCCTGGAAGTGTTCAAGACTGGACATGACAGTGCCCTGGTTTAGTTGGCATGGTGATTTTGAGTCAAAGGTTGGGTCAATGATCTTGGAGGTCTTTTTCAGCCTTAATAACTCTGATCAAGGCCCCGGGTCTGAAAGACACCCCATTCACAGCAATACTTGCAGCATCAGTATCATTTCACATATTGTCTTATATTAGCTAAAAATAATAGAAGCCAAATAAAGAACAAAAAACATAGTTATTAAAATGACAATACTTCTTATCTGTAAAAATATCTGTGTTGTAATTTGGGGTAGAGACTGGTCTTTGGGACTGTGAATGTAGTAGGGTAACTACATCAAACATTAGTTTTTCAGAATCACAACAACATGTATGTTTATATATGTGAGTTAAAATTATACACATTCGACTCTTTTTTATACTCTTTAAAAACTGTTAAAAAATAATAAGTTTAAAAGTTGTATGACTATCACACAAGAAACCAAGAGTCCTAATTAATAACATACTAGTCATAACACTGATGTTAAAAATTCTAATGTCAGAGGTTTTGGTGCTGATTTCTTCAATCATTTTTCTACTTTTGTCCTCAGCTACTCTTTGTTATATATCTCAGATAAACTTACACTTGTGCTAGGACAATTCTATTCCTAGGAGCCGTCCATTTTCTATGCTCCAGCCATTCAACACAGATCACTTAGGCCTTTAAGACATAAAGAAAATTAATATTTGATCCCATCTTTTACCTTTTATAAGGAACAATTTCCCACTCTAGTTAAGAAATAGAACTTTTCATTTCTATTCATATGTACATTTTCTCATGCTCACTATAGGCTACAAAACTAAATTAAACTATAATATTGGTACTGAGCATATGACACATCACAGTTTAGTTGACATGTATTGGCCCACCCAATGATATTTCAAAGCTTAGAGCAAGATGAATTCTGAAGCCCTGACTGTTCCCAGTTTCTTATGTTTTTCAAATTAAAATATGTGAATAGCCCACTGAAGTTCATGAGACAAGTTGTGTTAAGGAAATATTTAAACATTACTAGAACCAGACTTCCAGCATGGCAGCAGGTGATATGTGTACTGGAAATTATTTGGCTGGATTGCAGAGGGCACATGGAAAAGACACATACCTATGATATCTGGATCTGCTATTTTTTTGTAAATTATTAAAAAAATCAAATGTGAGTGTAGCACTTTTCTAGTAACAGATCTTGTAGTAAAATATTGGGATAACTTATAGAGATTAATTTTTGAATTCTCTAATCTCCAGATATTTTTTAAAGCATTCTTCTAAATGTGTGAATTTATAAAGTTAAGAAAGTTAATTTTAAGTAACCATTTTAAAATTGATTAAACAGAGACACAGATGACTTTGAATCTTCTTCTAGAAGAATTAGCACCTATGGATGCTCACTGTCAGCACTGCAAGTTAACTGCATAACTACGCTGGGTTTTATACGTCCCTCGTGAAATTTATGAATTGGAAACACTTTCAACAAAGTTACTGAAAGGCTAATTTGAAAAATTCAAGGATTTGCATGGCAGATGCCTCTTCATTTTAGAGCCTGAGGCTAGGGCAGGGACAGCATGTAAAAGTTACAAGGCAGATTATAAAAAAGCATGCAGTTTGTAATAAAGGTTTGTGGACTATGAGCTCTTTAGGTCAATCACTTCAAATAGCTGGTTTTTTAGGTTATACTCAATAATTGTGTAAGGAAGTTATTTTGGGAAATTAAAGAATCTAACACGTTTTTAACAGGAGAGTAGAATTTCTGATAACTGCCTTTATAGCTGACTAGGTTGGTCTAATCAATTTGCATTTAAGAGATGATTAAAATAACCTTATAATTTTCTGCATTCATCCTGCTACAACTTATGAAAAATGAAAGAAACTAGTTGTGCATAATTACTTTAAATGGTTGCGAAAGAATAATATTCTCCATGCACAGCATGTACCCCGCCTTTATGAAGACCAGCCATTTCCATACACCAAAAATAAGACTTTTTATATAAAATAAGAAATTACCTTTATTTGATTTAAAATACCTAAATTTGTTATTTATAAAAAACAAGGTAACCTGTACATTACAAGCAGTTTTTCAGAGCATATGACAGTGTTCTTTATTAATAAGCATTGTGAGAATGAAATCATTACTTATACCAATCCAATTATAATTTAAGTATTTATTTCCAGGTAGATAAACTGGAGTATTACAGCTCAGTAGCAGAAGACCTACTGTAAGAGTTCCTTAAACAAAACACAGCACAGACCATCTTAATTCTTAGGTGGAAATTTGCCACTGAGGAAGGGGCCAGCTCACAGCCTATACATCATTAATATAGCACGCTGTATGACACTATACATTAACTATTATGTAAGCGCACGCTAGAGCAAAAATATAAAGATGTGTTTTTAATCTACCACATGACAGAGATTACTGCTATTTTTCAGATGATCGGAGCCCAATAAGCAGCCCAACCCCGTATACTGCAGCCACATCCTATCCCAGGTCCACTCAGCCTGTAAGTGAATGTGTCCTAGCAATTGCAAAGAAAAATTGTTCATTTCCAGTTTTCCTCATCAGGATTAGTCTAAGTTCACTAAGATGTATACAATGCTGCTCCTCCAATTAATTGTTTTGAAGACCAGTTCTGTAAACATTTACGTGAAGTATTCATTTCATGCATCCATGAGGTAATCCTAAGAAATATTTCTCATGGTTACAGGCCAAGAAAAGGCTCAAATTAGACTCAGGCACGAATGCCTTAATCCAAAGTCACAAAAAAGAAAATCCTCGAGATTTTCTTTGGCTGGAAATATATAAAGTACCATGGAGCCTTCATGTTGAGGTGCCCATTCCATGCATGCTTGCTACCACACTGCTTCTGTGCCTGCCTTCTGTGAGTAGCCAGGCAAGGCACCTAAAACTTTGCCTTAAAGTTAGCAAGCAGAGTATGATGGGAGTTCTGGTTACTTTTAGCAATGTACTAAAAGAAAACAGTCTACTTGTAGTTAAAGAATTTAGAAAGGCACTTAATATTCCATCTCTACTTCTGAAAAACAGGATGATATGGTCTAATTTACTTACTTTAATGTAGTTATACTTTTTAAAATAGTGAATAAGCTAGCTAAAATATACAGATTTTCTTTCATAAGATCAAGTTTCACATTAAATTACTTTAGCTTTACTGTTGTGGTTATCCATACATTATTAAAACATTCTTTTCCTTTGGCATTTCTTTTGTGGGGAAGAGGCTGAAACAAGAGTTTCAAGTTCCAAAATAAATGGAGGATGGTTATTCTGGTCTGAACAAGCAAAACTGTGGTCACTGTAGTCAGGACTGCAAACCAGATTTGGTTTAAAAAGTATCATATGTGAAGTCCTACGAGACATAGAAGAAAGAAAATGTTCAAATCGAGATACTGCACTATTGCAGAAATTGTATACTCAGATCCTGGCTCTGCTCTGTCTCTCAGTCCCTGGAAGTCAGTTGTTTTTTCTCTAGCACAGTTCTCCACCTCGAACTTGAGATATTAATATTTCATTTCTTCCTCCATTTGTCTTCCTTGCTTATTCAAATTGAAAGCTTGTCAGAACAGGGACCGAAAATCTCTTGGTATGTATACATCATGGAATAAAGAGGAAACCTGATCTTGGTTTGGCTACCCTATGAAAGAATTTATATATATTTCTTTATATATTAAGGTAAATGGCAGTTGTATGATATTTGAAAAATAAATATTCATAGTGTAAAATTATTACCTCTCTTCTCTTCCATGTATATCTCTAGGGAAAGCCAAATGTTGCAATGTGGCATGTGAATAGTCCACTCTGTCAGACTGAGAGGGAGAAAATTATGAGCTGGCCAAAGACAGCAGCTTTCTAGATATTTTGCACAAGTGGAACATCATGAAGATATGAACCAGCAATAATTTTATCAAATTGCAAAGCTGACTGAATTTGGCAATTCTGTACAAAGGAGTTTTCAGCACAGATGCAAGCATAAGAATAAATTATTTTACTATTGACTGTATATCTTTTCTAAGCACAATTCTCTTCCTCTAGTTTTAAATAAGAAATATTAATTGCATGGCCAGATTTTTTTTCTTTTATAGTAATTCAATTTTCTGCAGAGTTCAGGACTCCTGGAATGGTGAGGTAAATTTTTATACCTGTGCTAATTTTCAAAGGGCTCCTTAAACTCAGATCTCCTCAAGCTTTCACAATTTTGTGACTGGAAACTGCTGTACCAAACATTGTAAAATATAGTCAAAAGATTTAAATTTAGGTGAAGTTGGTCAGGTTTGACTTGAGGAAAATTACTTTTGAAAAAAATTCCTCTTTACTGTTAAAATATGAGATACTTAAGAGAAATTCAGCCACGTATTGTCATACTTGCATTACCAGAATCTGTAGAGCCAACATGGTTTGCCTTATTGACCCTTTTAGCTGCCACTGTTCCGTAATTTTTTTCCAGACTGTTATTCTTTTAAAATGCAAATTCTCAGTATTCTTTGAACCCTGGCAGTAGTGTTCTATCTTCTACAGTTGGGGATTTCAGCTTACAGAATATTATTCCATCTGGAACTTAAAGGTTTTGACCTTTTTTCCAAAATGCCAGATTTCAATAGCTTTCTGGAGTTCAATAATTCTGTGTGGTGTATTTGTTCCATATTTTAGCAGTTTCGGTGTGTTCCATAATTGGTTGATTTAAAATGTAAAAAGATTGGGCTGGATATATTTTGGATTTGCGCACCTATGATGTTTATGCTTGTGGTGGATTGACCCTATCTGGATGCCAGGCTCCCACTGAAGCTGCTCTATCCCTCCCTGCCTCAGCTGGGCAGGGGAGAGAAAATAAAATGAAAGGCTTTTGGGTTGGAATAAGGGCAGGGAATGGGAGTTGTGGCCAGTTCATCACAGGCTGTCTCTGCCACACCTTCCTCCTCAGGAGCAGGACTCTTTACACTCCTCCCTTGGTCCAGCATGGATCCCTTCCACGGGGGACAGTCCTTCAGGAACAGGCTGTAGGTTCTTTACAGGGTATCAGGTTCTGCCAGCAAACCTGCTCCAGCATGGGCTTCCCATGGGGCCACAGCCTCCTTTGGGTATCCACTTGCTCCACCATGGACCTCCATGGGCTCCAGGGGGACAGCTTGCCTCACCATGGCCTTCACCACAGGCTGCCAGGGAAAGTTTGTTCCTGTGCCTGTAGCACCTCCATGTTCTTCTTCTCTGCTGACCTTGGTATCTGTAGAGTTGATTCTTTCACAGTATCTCATTCCTCTCTCTGACTGCAATTGCACAGTTTTTTCCCTCTGTTCTTAACTATGGTATCCCTGAGGTGCTGTCACACTCAACCTTGGCTAGTGGTGGGTCCATCTTGGAGCCAGATGGCATTGGCTCCGTAGGACATGGGGAAAGAGCTTCTAGCAGCATCTCATAGAAGCCACCCCTGGAACCTTCCTCTACCAAAATCTGACCACATAAACTCAATACAGTGCTTCAAACAGTTCCCTTATATTTTGCTGGAAACCAATACTTTCGTCTTACAAATAAATAATTCAGAAAATGTATTACATTTTGTAACTCAGGAATGAAAGTCAATACTATTCATAGTGCAGTTGACATGCCTTCTAGTAATTTATGGAATAATTATGACTGTATATGGGATGTATCTGTTCCCTACATTTTTGATTTGTCCTACTCTGATACATCTTGACAATGTTGTTGTAATTCATGTGTCTTGTATAGATTGCATAAAGACAGGCAATTCGTTCCAGACAAATACATTAAAAATGTAACACAGCTGTTTGGAGCTCACTTTCTTCATGACACCTGTACAGTAGACATTTGGTTAGTAATGAAGGAATTCTGCAATTCCACCCTTTATTCCTAGTCTACAAGACCACAATTCATAATTTGCATCGAATCATTATTTAAATCTGTTTAAGCCTCTAAAGAATTCAGATGATATATGCATGAAGTCCCTTATTTTATGAACTGAGTGGTAGGCAGCATTATACATGTATGAAAATAAATCTTCAGTGGCTTAGCCAAACTTTATACAAACATTTAGCCTTACTTTAATAATTTTCTCAGATTTTAATTTTTTTCAGTTAAAAGAACTACACAAACGTATGTACTTATTTTCCCTTTAGTGTTTTTATTTATTAGTTCTCCTTATGATTGTATTGTGCAAGTGTTTTAAACTTTTAAAAATGTCATTTGTATTGAAAGAGACAAAAATATTTCAAAGAAAAACACAAAGAACTTTCTACTTGACATTAATGCAAGTCTAAAAATGTGGAATTAGAAGAAGAAAACTGGTGGAATTTTACCACTGACTTCACAAGGCTGGGATTTTTTCCAGCCCTCACTCTGTAACCTGGGAATGTTGATTTTACACATCTTGTTGAAATTCATGCTTCTGTAGTACATAGATTATGGACATCATTCCATAAGCCTTAGAATTTGAAGGGGCAGGATATTAAGAAGTAAAAAGCACAGCTAACACTTGTCAGCACATGTAAAATTTTATAAACCTACAGGCATGTTGTGTTTCATTATCATCTAAAAGCAGTGTTCCATCAGGAAGTGATATGGTTATTCACTTAATGAAAACAGCTAGTTCTAAAGATTTCATTAGAAAGTAACAGATTTGTCATGTTGTCTGAACTGGGTAACTGAAAATAGAATTAAAATATCATTGTTGGTTTTATTGAGAGTAATAAACTTAATTAACAGACTCTTTTGTTTAAATTGACTATTTTCGTTAGGAGGCCATCAATAATTCCTTTAAACTAATTCCTCATGAAAATTAAGTATTAATTATAAGTTGCTATTTCATAATGGTACTATAAAATGCAGATCAGTTGCAGATAAAGATTGGCATTTTTAATTGTTATTGTGCACTGCTCATTTTCTTTCATTGTAAATGAACACTGGCTTACTTTCAGTGATTAACAAGAATATCCCAATAATATTAGGATGTTTTAAAACCTTTAGTTTTATTAAAATGTATCTTGTCATAGTTATTTGGTTATCTACAGATTTAAGAGAATAATCAGTCTCTGAATGTTGATTAAAGACTCAACCCAGATATAACATATTTATAAGAAAGAGACATAGGCTACTGTAATAGTTAAATACTGTTTGTAAGTAGAACTGTTATTAAATCTGGAATGGCAGAATAGGGAATATTGACAAATTTTATTGTGATTATTCAACATAATTTTAATGTGTTACAAATTGTTTATTTCTTTTTCTCTCTGGTCAGAACTTTTTAGTGTAGAAAGCCATAGAAGAGGTGCTCTGATTTGGGACACTGTTCATTATTTAAATGTAACAGAAAAATAGGCAGTACAGAATTATATCTGCACTTCATGCAGCAAGTATATAAATATATAAACTTCCTGTACCAGTGAATATTTCAATTATTTCCATACGTATAACAGCTCTAAAAATTACCAGGGACATTGTTATTATGGGAACACTAGCCTTTTTTAGAAACAAATTGCTGAACAAATATTACTAATAAATTCTGAGACTCGCGAATGAAGATGTGATAGGTAATGTATTTCTTTCTGAATGCTTATATAACCAGTAGAGCATTACTTTGTGTAGATATTGCTTTTTGTAGACTGTGAAAACATTACAGAAGAGCTATTCTGAGAAATGAAAAGAGAAATTTGGAATTAAATATTTTGAGGACTTGAAAATATCATTTTGATGTCAAAGCAAAGGACAACTGCATCATCAACAGAAAATAATTGATTTTATTAAAGGGAAAGGTTTCACTTTGATTTATATTTTTAAATACCATGTTGCTGGAAATATGAACACTGTGTTTGTAGATTCTGATTTAGAATTACATTCTCTAACCCACTCCCTCCCCTCAATTTACATTTTATTTTAGATAAAAATTCCAGATTCTGGCTAAATTTACTTTTATCTTTTGTTTCAGATAGCTCATTCAGCAGCCAAACACCTCTTCCCTAGACTCTGCTACTGTGCTTCCTGTAGGCTGAATCTTCAGGATGCCTCTGGGTTCTCACTTGTGCTTCAATAAAGAAGATAAAAATCCAGATGATGAAATTTTGAACCTTAACAGAATTAAAATTCTGGCTAGACCAGTACAGAACTTCTGGAAAAATATTTTCACTGTCAAAGTCCAAGTAATGTTTGCACTTCCTGAAAACATCTATTTTTTTTTTTCAGATAATTCTATTTTACTCAATCTATGACAGCTTTTAATTAGTCTGTATCTGTTGAAGTATTTTTTAAATGAAAGGTCTTAGGAGGATCTTGCAATGGAATCTTGTTATCCAGAAAATGATTTCTGTGTAAAATACAGGGAATATACAGCAGTGATATGTCCGAACTATTAAGTGTATTTCTAGTTACTGTAGAGAAATGAAAAATCTAATAAGCTTTTACTTGACAAATTCGCATGGCTTCATTTCCACCTTTGAAATAAATGTATGTTCTTACTTCTGAATGTATTTAAAAAGTTTTGCAAGTATTAGAAGTAAGATAGCAGGTTAGTAGTTCACATGCTTGAGCATGCAGATATGAATAGGGGATCTATTTTTGCCTTTCTTGTTGTTCCTTTATTACATATAATTCTAGACAATTTAGATAGTGAGCATTCACGAGCATAGATGTCAAAATAGATTAATTCTGCTGCTGTTTGTCCACAATATAACAAACCCTTTTAGAATGCTTTCTCAAAATCTGATGCCGATCTTTCAGTTTTGTGCTCTCAACAGATAATGTACCATGAAAATAGAAATGAATAAAACCTCCATGATTTTATTATTCAGTAATATCTCTGAAGATAATGATGTGAAATAAGAATGCCATGTTCTCCAGCTGAAACAAACATTAACAGAAAATGCATTTTAGACTTAACTGAAATGTTCGCTAGATTAAAAATTCATTAGATTCATTGTAGATTCTAAAATGTCAGAAAAAAGTCTCCTTTATTATTAGATTCCTTAAAACTTTTCTTATGAGGGCTATTTTAATAAGAGTTCAAACTATAAAATATAATTATGGATCTAA